>BRDA01045551.1:2178-24154 GCA_036984385.1 Crenuchus spilurus
GAAGCACACCAGTGACGCACGACACAAATGGCGAATCAGGAGCAAGCTGAAGAAAAGTTAGCATTTTCAAGGTGGCGATATAAACATTATTTCAAATTCATTGAGGTTAAAGGCAAAAATGTGCATGTAATGTGTACATTATGCCCTCGGGCGAAGACTTTGTCGACATCCACTGTAAGCAACTCTAATTTAATAAAGCATCTCACAACGACCCACGCAGCTACAAAGTTAGTCGCTAGAAACACCGACACCACAGCCGTCCACTAGCAAAAGGACTCGGAGCAAAGTCCGCCATGCAGCAAAGGCTTGATTTTTGAAGAATAAGACTATAGAGGTTTTGTTGTTAAGTTTACTTCAGTTGTGAACAAACCAGTTGTCTCAGTTTGAGAGAATTTAATTGAATTTGATAGATGTAAATGAACTTTATATAGTGTAACTGTTTACTTTTGCTTTAAAAAAAAAAAAAAAAAAAAAAAAAAGATTTGGTATTTTAAAGGATTTTATCCTGCACTGGTCTGTTGATGTGCAATAAATATCAAAAGTTATGTACAAACACCTTTCTGATCTACTCATTTCAACTGACTGAAAACTGCTTTTTCAAAAAAATCCTTATTCTTTGACATATAACTTTTTTTTAACTGTAATGCAAATAGTTACTTTCCCTGGTAACAAATTACTTTTATTATAGAGTATTTCAGTTACTAACCAAGTTACTTTTTTGAACAAGTAGTGAGTAACTATAACTAATTACTTTTTTAATGTAACGTTCCCAACACTGCTCATATCTGACCTGGTAATGAGAGTTTAGTTTGACTCTTAAGTGGAAATGAGTAATCCTGCAAAGGACCATTTTCAGAGGGTAATCAGGAAGTCAATGTGAGTGTATTTAACAGCATGATGCTGTCTGATGGATCTGGCAGGATGAGTGGTAGTTAGAACCCTGATGGGAAGTCATACACACACAATCACAGGGCAGGACAACCTCACCTGTCCCTAGTAATTTCACCCACAGGTACAGCATCTATAGCTAAGTAAATTCAAAGAAACGCACAGAGGTTACTTTTTAAATATGGCAAATAATTAAACAAATGATGTGCCATGTATGATTAAACACATATTTATTGAATTTAAAGGAATGGCTCACTTGAAAATAATATTTAGACAGTTCCAAATCAGTCCTACAATTTTTGAGTTGGCCTGTACTATTTTCTTTGTCAAAAATGACCAGCACAGCAACTATTACAACCATTACATTACATATATGGAAATATAGTGTATACAGGATGTCATACAGTACATGGTCTTATCAGAATATTATGATACACCTGGTTTGGAATGAATTTGGCCTGGACATCACAGTTGCTACAGGGTTTATTGCATGCATAAGTGAGCACACCAGTCAGTTGTAGCAGAATGCAAAACATTCATCATGGACAAAGGACACAGTCTGGCTGATGTCCAAATGGGCATGATAATCGAGTACCAGGTGAAGGGTGGGTGGTACAGAGCAATCGACCAACCACAACTGACCAATTAACCTCAATAATGGATACAGGAGCAATGAAGAAAATGTCAGGGATCACCACTGGTGAACACTCCAAGCCAAGGGTGGTTATTCCCAGTATTACTGTAGGTAGGTTGTCATAATATTTTGATATGACTGTGTATATGAGAATGCAGGGAATATGCTTTTCTATAAACACTGCTTGGACTACCGAGGCATTTTACACTGTTTAATAGATGTGTCTCATGGGTGGCATTTGAAGGCAGGGTGGAGAGCAACAAAGATGCTATCTTGATAAAGTTTTTTATGGAATGTGAGAAAGTTCAGTTTCAGTGCAGTAAATACTGCAGTTAGGAGTTTACTGGCCTAGGTTTTACTGTAATGTAGAGGCTGTATAAACAACTACAGGGCCATACGGATGATGAGCCAAAGCACAATATAATGGTACTATGTTATAGAGATGGATGCTTGTAGAAAGCTGTAACAGTGCCACCGAGAGCAGATAAGAGGAATTACAGTACTAGTAATAGATGTTTGTGTGCTTTTAGGATAAATGAGGACAGTGTGGTGAGTACCCATAGTTTTTCTGCCCCCAGACTGTGTCCACTGATCAGAATCCAGCCCCTGTGATGCTGCCTTTTGTCATTCACCCGTGGTCATCTTGAGGCGTCCTCTGATTCACAGCTCACATACTGGGAGTGAAATGAGGTGGACACAAAGCCAGGAGCTGCTGTCACTGCGACTATCTCTGTAGTGTCCCCATGTGATGACTTAGGTTTAATATGGCAGTAGCTTCTGGCTGTGTTCTCAAGAGACACAATCCAAACACCATTCCACAAAGTGGGAAAATAACGAATTACAACTATAATCTCATTACAACACATGAGTATTTTTTTCCTGTTGGGTATAATTAAATCATAATAGATTCATTGTAGCATTCACCTTAACTAAACCTTAATCACCATCACAGAATGAGAAAATAAAACCCTGTACAATTCACCTCTCCTTTTGCAGATGTTGGCCGAGTAGTCTAAGTAGTTTTACTATTTTCTTTTTATATTTTATCATTTAAGAACCATTTTATCATTTGTATATGCTCCTGTGCTCTTTTCTAACATTTAAGTTAACATCAGTTTGCACACAGTCGGTACCGTACCGTCTCAAGAAGCCTTGGTGTGACTCTTGACGACCAGATATCATTTTCTACTCACGTTGCAAACGTGGCGCGGCCGTGCAGGTTCCTCCTCACCAACATTCAACGGATTCAACACTTTCTGACCCAGGATGCTGCCCAGGTGCTTGTCCAGTCTCTCGTCATCTCAAGACTTGACCACTGCAACTCATTCCAGTCTGGTCTTCCTATGAGAGCCATGAGGCCCCTGCAATTGATCCAAAATGCAGCTGCTCGACTGGTCTTCAATCAACCCAAGTTCTCTCACGTTCCTCCACTGCTGCGTTCACTGGCTTCCTGTAGCTGCACGCATCAGATTCAAAACCCTGAAGGTTGCCTATAAAGCAAGTAATGGACCAGCCCCTCTCTACCTAATGGCAATGGTCAAGTCTCAAGTTGCACCTCGAACCCTTAGAGCTTCCAGTACGTCTCTGCTTGACCCACCATCCTTCAAGACGTGGAAGACTAGCATCAAGACTCTTCTCTGTCCTTGCACCAAAGTGGTCAACTTCAAAAGTCAAACGCAGACTGAAGACCATCTTTTTGTTGAACACTTGTGAGCACTAGTTTACATCTCTTATTGTAATGTATTGCTATACTCTTATATTGAGGATAGTTGAGTATCTTTCTTTTTTTCTAGGTTTTTTTTTTTGGCCAATTTTCTCCCGTTCCCAATGTGGTAGTCACCAATTAACCCAACCATTAGTGGCTCGGAGGAAAGTGCGGGTCTCCAGTTTCGAATGCACCAATCAGTAGACGCCTGAGCCAGCAGACATTGCAATATGAGAGTGATAAGGAGAGAGAGAGAGCACCATCTAGCCACCTAGAGAGATCACTGCCAATTTTGCTCTCTTGGGCCCCGGCTGTTGATGTCAAACAACATGATCCAGATTCGAACTCACGATCCTCTGGTCATACTGTCAGCGCCTTAGCTTTCTAGGGTATTAGTAATGGTTGTTCTAACAGTGTCTGAACTGAAGAGTAGTTTGGAGTCTAACATGTATTATTTTAAAAAATTATTAGTTTTCAATCTAATTTCTTTGCTTGTATTAAGGTGAATTACAATGACAGTAGCATTAAAGTTTTCTAACATCATAATAAGTACTGGTATCATGTCTTCTGTATATACAAGCCAAGTTCCTGGAGAGAAGTGCTTTCATATAGTTTACTTTCATCAAAAACACTTTAAAGATCAATTCCAAATTGTGTAAACAACACTGCTTTTTGGCTTGGATTCATTTTTGGACTTTAGGCTAGAAATGGCACTTTGAAGCTCTGTAAAGCCTTCCAAGAGTCTGGCGCCTACTCTACTAAGAGTGAATGGACATATTGGAGGCACATTTATCCCCTTGGCCATCACATTAGTGGTTCAAAGGGGGCAAAACACTGCTAGCTAACTCTTAGCTGTTGTGTCCTTCAGACACCTTTGCTCTGCTATTCAAAGGCTTTTGGCAGGCTTGTAATGGATTTGCCTTCAAAGACTTCATCCACTATCACTCTCAAGAAGACAGCTAGAAAGGTGATGACGGCTGGCTACATTTATGAAAATATGATGTCTAGAAAGACATTGTTGTGTCACACAATGGTGGGATTGGATGACTCTCAATAGAATCAGTTGTTCAGGCTCAAACTCAAGAAGCACAACAAAATAAGATGCACTGATTTAAGAAGTGAAAGGGAGGAGATCTGTAACCCGCCAGATCTCGCATCAAATCCTTCAAATCTCACACATCACAAAAGGGTTCAATATATAGTTTTGCTTTAACTGTATTTGATTTGTTTGTTTTGGTCATAACATAAAAACTTCCTTCTTGCCACATTTATTAAATTAACCCATTAGAAACACTGGCAGTTCCAGTGACTAGCATTAATGCTAATATAGCTAGAATTTATTTAAAAAGATTTTTTTTTAAACCACAAACAGTGGAATGCCCTGCCAAGTGCCCAGTGGAGGGGTATGGGGACTCACCATGAACCTGAACTGGATTAAGCAGTTGGGATGGTGGATAGATGGATTTCTTAAACTTTAGAATGTGGATATAAAATGCAAGCCTGATTTTAGTTTGCTCAGAAACCCAGGCTGAGATATTACTCACTCTTCCTCATATTTCAACAACCAGTAGTCAATAACCCAGTTTTATGTGTATCTCAACACCCGATCCACAAATATAAATTTATGACTCAGCTCCCCACCTAGATGGGGTGAATCATGGTAACAGTTTATGCTGATACACCAAGACAACTGCGTGAAGTCCACATGCAGTTGTTTTTGCAGCAGTGTCTGTAAAGGTTCTATAAAACTGGGTTTGTATGATATATCAACAGCTAATCTATTATTGTCAATAGAGAACATTTAATTATTAGCCTATCATATATGCTCATTCATTCACAGGCAAATCACTAACTCAACTTGAAGAAAAAAAACACTATAAAATATTGTCACCCACTATAAAATATTCCTACAATTTCTGCCAGCTATTACTTTTCACCGATTGTCAGCTTCAGGGTCATTGAAATAAACAGGAGCTGTGTAGTCAGGGGGCATTTTGTTTCAAAAACATTGCTAATTTATTTTTACCTGCTCCTTTTTCCAATTAGAAGTAATAAGGAAGCTGTTTTTGTTATTGTGGCTTTAAAACAGAAAGTGATTTGTAACACAAATTAAGAGGGCACTCCAAATGTCCAGCCCAAACTCGGAACCCCTTTGAAAATCTCTGAAATGTGATCAAGAACAAAGAGCTGCTCAAATGTTTGCACCAGGAGTGGAATAAAATCACCCGATAATAATGTGAAAGACTGGTGGAGAATATTAACGCATCAGGGTTATTCCAATTAACATCATTTAATACCAATTAAATACTTATTTCTGAAATCTGAAAATCTTTTTTACATTGAGCATTTATAATGTTATGCAAATAAACGTTTATTTATGTCAATACTTTTTATTTGTGAGAATTTTTTGTGTAGTTCATAGAATAAAACAAAAATGTACATTTTACTCAAATAGACCTATAAATAATAAAAACAGAGGAACTGATCTTTTACAGTGATTTCTTTCTCCAGAACTGTGTATGTCAATGGGCACCCAGGTTAAAACACTCCTTACAACTTCAACATGAATGGTTGGAGCTAAATTATTTTAGACATCTATAAAAATTTTGCTTTTTATAACACAAAAAAATGAATTAAATACAGGATGCTTTGGCAGCTTCATTTACATATGAATGGTATATTTTGAAATAATGTTTATTAACCACATCAAACTTTTAGTTAAAAATTGAATAAAGTATGACTTCCAATGATATGAGCTTTTTAAAATACCAAAATAATGTATTCTTATCCTGTTGGCTACAGCAGGTTTGGTAATTGTCAGTTATCATTGAAATCCTATATAGCTGACATTTTAGCTGCTTAACTGTCACTTTCTAACCGATGCGGCTCCAGCACGACTGTGTCTTAATTTAGACCTCACTGCTGCTGACACCTTTTCCCGAGGATAAGATAAACTCTCAGATGTGTCTGTCTCCTTCTCTTTTTCCTTTACAGAGAAAGTGGCTTTGCTGTGCTGACTGAGGTGCAGAATGTGATTGACATTCACATGCAGGCAGTTGACCTGAGAAAGGTGATACTATTGAACCAGGGAAGTGTGTTTGGTGTATGTGTGTGTGTGTGTGTGTGTGTGTGTGTGTTTATGCATGTATATGGCCCGGTCCCACACATCACTGTCAATCACATTAACATGCACAGCTCTGTATGTGTTTTCTTTAAAACTGCATTTTCTGTGAACCTACAACCTACCATGATTTTTCTACAAATTGTAGTTAATAATTTCTATTTATTTCTTGAATTTAATCTTTTGGAGGAATTTTTTTAATATAAAAAGTGCTTTAACATTTGCACAGGTCACATTAAACTGAGTAATTAAAATTTAAATGTGCAGAAAATATGCTTTCAGTCTTCTTCATGCCACCAAAAGAGCTCTACAAGGTTTCCTGTGCCATTTGGCACCAAAACATTAACAACAAATCCTTTAAGCCCTGTAAGTTGTGAGGTGGAGCCATTGAGGACAGGACTTGTTCCAGCACAGTTAGTCTGAGATCTGGAGATCTTGGAGGCCACTTTGCTTAGTTATTGACCACTGCTAAATGGAAGCACCTCAAAAGCTCTACTGCTTCTGAGATGACCCAGTTGACTGGCCTTGTCAAATTAACTCAGATGTGCAAGTCTGCATATTGTTCTCCAGCATCCAACATGTTGTTTATGAGAATCAAATAATCCCATTCTAATATTTCCCAGACGTGCACGTGCACCATTGTTACAAGATAATCAATGTTAATCGCTTCATCTGTGAGTGGTATTAATGTTGTGACTGATTGGAGTATATTTTTATTATTGTAAATGTTGTATATACATTACAACTAATTACATTTATTTTATTTCATTATTTCAGTGTAGGAAGCAGTGAATTGTTCCCACAATGTATTTCTGTAATTGTTGGGATATAAATAGCACACATGCCTTCTTTGTGCCTCATGCAGTCCCACTGTCTTCTTCCCACAGGTTTCTTCTGTTTACCCTCTGAGAAGAAGACTGAAAAATCCCTCAAAATCCACACCTTCAAGAAGGATCGAGTAAATGTTTGTGTCTTTGTGGTAAGCTTTGATAAAACCAGTTTGCCGGAAGCTGCACAATTTCACACTGATGTTTTGTTAAATCTGTGTAATAGCATGTTATTAAAGCTGGGTGGCCTACAGCTTAGTGGATAATATCTGCTTCAATTACAGCTTCTCTGAATCCTAAACAAACTCTGACAACAGGGATGGATTAGACTGCTGTCTGCTTTGGAATATTGCTTGAAAAGAGAAAACATCTATATACTAGCCAATGTACAGGTGTGTGTGTGTGTGTGTGTGTGTGTGAGAGAGAGAGAGAGAGAGAGAGAGAGAGAGAGTAAGAAAGCTGTTAGTGTTTACAGTAGGGACTTGCCTTTGCTCTTTGGTCCGCTACTATAACATCAGTATCCCCCAAAAGAAAAAAAAAGCAAAACAAACACAAGTGAATTGCTTTCAGTATTAAGATTAAGATTAAGATCAACCAATTTAGCCAATGTGATTTTTCACACAACGGAATTTGACCTTCGCATTTAACCCATTCGTGCAGTGAAACACACACACACACACACTAGTGAACACACTAATCTGTGAGAATTTGTGCCCGAAGCAGTGGGCAGCCCTTATCCACCAGCGCCCGGGCAGCAGTTAGGTGGTTAGGTGCCTTGCTCAAGGGCACTTCAGTCATGTCCTGCCTGGGGATTGAACCAGCGACCTTCTGGTCACAAGACCAGATCCTTACCACCTGGCCATAGCTGCCCCCATACTGCCAGCTCATGTTCTAAATACTACCAGCCTACTTGTGTTAGAATATCTGTATAATCAGTAACATCTAATCTAGCTTCAAAACAAGATTAGGAAACATCAAAAAATGGGGTAACACTTTATAACTTTAATTAATAAGCCATTAACTAATGATTAATAACTGTGAACAAATCATTAGTTCATGAGAATTTGAACATGAACAAATGTTTATAAATGACAGTTCATGTAGTTACTAATGATTGTATTCATTTTTGCAAATGTTAACAAATCATTAGTAAATCATTTGTTAATGAAATTCTCATGAACTAATGATTTGTTCACAGTTACTAATCAGTTAATGAGCTATTAATGAAAGATATTATAAAGTGTTACCAAAAGTGGTTATGTATACATATTTGCAGCATACACATGGTCTACAAATAAATGGAGGTCAATGGTTTAAGAACAAGGAAAAAGTGGCTTAACAAGCACCAGAAATGTATAGTTAAAGATGCAAGGAAAAGTGGGCTACCAAGAAATGGAGGATTATGGTTAAAGATCAGGGGATGAAAATGGACTTCCAAGAAATGAAGGTCTGTGGTTACAAATCAAGGTATGAAAGTGAGCTATCCATCCAAGTCTATGTTAATTGATCTAGGACTGAAAAAGTGTCATGTAGAAATTGAGCTCTGTGTCTAGTTAAAGATCTAGACATGAATAGGCTACCAAGAAATGGAGATCTATGGTTAAAGGTCGAGGGGTGAAAAGTGGGTACTAAGAAATGAAGGGCTATTATTAATAATCAAAAGATGGAAGATGGCTAAGAAGAAATCAAGCTCTCATGGTGTGCATGAGCAGACTTACTGTAAATCAGTAGGGAGAAAGTGACTGGAAGCGTGATATCCACATGAAAAACAGTAACATGCTGAGTTGGGGTAACATAATAGTGCAATGTCTAGTAGCTGAGAGGGAGTGGCATTATGAAGGTCAATGGAAGAATGGCAAATGACAAGCTATTCCAGTGCAGGTCTGTGTATATCAAGAATTTGTGTACAAAATTTGGAGACTCTAGCAATGATACCAGGTTTATTGATAAGAGAACTGAGGCATGAAATATGGAGGAATACCAGTTGATGATCAGTACAAAAGCAGTCAAATTCACATTTGTACTAGCATGGTCTAGATAAGGCTTCTCCAAACTGTGTTGGACACTCTCCTACAGGACTGGAGTTGAAGAATCCTAGTCTAGATGGAAAAATATAGAGATAGGAAAAGTTATACAAAATTGCTAATTCAAGCCAGTGTTGGGAAGGAATCATGCAAGGAAAGTGAAAAGATCATGCCATGATTGAACTAGCACCATATTCTGTGCAGTCCTTGACAGATCCATTTCTAAAGCTCTAGACATGGGTGTCACGTGTACAGAATAAAAACAGATAATATTAAGAAATATAAAAGCTTGATTTGTTAAGGCAAATGTGTATGTACCGAAACAAATATTTAACACAATTAAACCCAAACTCTAGTCAAACCCTATGTGTGTTCTTGGAAGCACTCAGACAGTCATAATTTTATGAGGCACTCTAAAATACTGCCTGTAAATGTGCCGGTAGAATGTCAGCTGAGATACATAAACCATTTTTATGTATAGTACAGTCTATAAGAAAATGAACAGCAACACAAACAGTCTATGCTTGTTTTGGTCTGTTTTACGTTCACTTTTGTGTTCTGTAAGTGAAATTCAGTTCAGTTCACTTTTGCCAGTCAGATACTCCCCATCTGAAAATCCACTGCTCTTATTTTAGAAAGTATGTTTACTCAGCTAAAAAGGTTAATTGTAAAATTCTTCCCTTCATTATATCTTTTGTTATTGAGAACAATGTTCCTCGGTTTTCTTAGAACATTTAAAACTGATTTTTTTTTTCAAGATCAAAGAAAATTATTATTAATAAACAAACAAATAATATTAAAAAAGAATATTCAAATAATGTCAACATTAAAAAATATAAAATGTTTTTCATTAAGGGAAATTTAAACAAGGTCAGGTGCCATTTTATATATATATATATATATATATATATGTGTGTGTGTGTGTGTGTGTGTGTGTGTGTGTGTGTAGAATGTTCCATTACTTTTATTTCCTTAAAGTAATGACATTTATGTTTACCTTGATGTGAATACCACTAAAATAATGAGGGTTCCAGAATATTGGCCAATATTTGTGTGTTTATTATGACGCCTAATTTCAAAATTGTTTATCCTCTATAGCTAATCCTACTTTGTCTACATAGAAGTACCATGGTGGAAAATGTATACCCCCAATACTGCTAAGCTAACATATTGTGAAATGGATACAGTTGTTTTATGTGTTGTTTTGTACACACAAAGTTACAGCACTGTGCAATGTTTAAATATTGTTTCAGATGTAATTTTTTGTAAGCAAATAATTTAAAAACTGCACTAGGCCAGAGTGTATCACATTTTGTAATGTTTCAATTTTGAATAGAAAGGTTTTTCCCCTATGGTGATAAACAATTAGCATCTGAGAGCTTGTTTATATTTAGGTAAACTGTTAGCTTGCTAGGCTAGCCTAACTTTAGCTTTCTCCTACATAACACATACAGTCTCTTTCATTTCATTTCAATTAAACCAATGCTTTGACTAGAAGTTTACAATATACTTTCTAAAACTCGGTAACCTGGAACTGAAAGTATTCTTCAAACTACAAAATGTACAACTATTTATGGACTCTGTTCTATTGTACTTTGAACCGTATTTCCACAAAACATATAAACCATTGAGGACAGTCATTCAAATACAAACACGGTTTGTAAGGGATGTTTTGGAACAACCTATGGTCACCATGCAGAGTGCCAGGGATCAGCTAGTGAAGTATAAAGCCCAGCATTTGGCTGCAATGCAGTAGAACTGCTTGAAGCTCCATCCAATAACTTTGGAATGAGTTGTAGTGGAGTTTGTGATCCAGAACTAATCATCACTTCAGTAACTGACCTCATTAATACTCTCATGGCGGAATCAAATCCTTTGATGAAACGTCTAGCAAAATCTAAAGCTTTTCAGAGACAAACTCACTCTCTTCAAATATGTCTTTTTAAATGTTTAGCCATATAGTGCAGTTTTGATAGATTGTTAGGCACTTTGGAGAGCTCTCCAGTTATCCACCTGAATTATGATCCACCTGATTTCTGCTATTTCTATATAAAAATTGACTCATGGCCTTCCGTTAGGCATTAAGGTCAAATAAAAAAAACGGACAAACTGAGTTCTACTGACAGCATATCTCATCTAACACACACTGCACTGAGTTGCTAAGCAATGTTGACCTTATTATGCAAGCACTATGCTAACCAGACACATAACCAAGTTTGAAGAATGTAAATACAGAAACTGTGGAAAGCTGCTTTGTCTAAAACATATCTGTGCCATCATATAAATCTTTATAATATATTGTAATATATTTGTATGTCTTAAACAATGTCTATCAAATGTTTGTGAACATATTTTTTTCCTTTCATTTTTTTTATGTAATGTTGCATTTCCACTAATGACAGCAGTTTTTTGGCCATTGGTATCTGTCCTTTATCATCAGAAAATGCTGGACTGCATATTGGAGGGAAAATGAATGTACTAGTAATTCCATCCTATAACAATAGTAGTCTTAAATAACTCACACTCACAAAAGTTTTAGGCATCTTAACATTTCATGTAAAAAAGTTATCTGAGCTGTGATTATTTAGTTGAACACTTTCCAGACATCACAGTCCATTGCTGTTTGTACTCATCATCCAATAACAAATCCATGTGGTGGCTGAGGTGCATTGAGGAGAACACCTAGAAACAAACTTTCCAAACTAGCTCAAAAAATATCAGCTACTTAAAAAAAATAAATTATTGTTAGTCTTGCTGCAATTATATTTACATTTATTCTAATGCTACATCATATTGTTACAATTAAGAACACTTATAAAATGTGCATATTATAGTAAAAAAGGATTCTATGACTAGTAACCACGCCAAAGCCCTTTTTCTCTAATACTAAATTTCTCTTTAAAGAACCACATAAAACATATTCTCCGACAAGAATGCTTTAATCATTCCAGGGTGTAGGTGCCTAAGACCTTTGCACAATGTGTTACATCCTTATGGAATTTTCCTGGCTGTTGGATGGAAATAGTATAGCTAATAAATCACTCTCTTACTGGTTCCCTGAAGGCCATGAGGCTCTGATTGGCGTCTGCCCGTCCTGCCCTCATGGTCCTTGCGTTTCTTGCTTCCTCTTAGGCTGCTGAACCTCTTCATGGCTGCCGGAGAGATGCTGGGTAGTGGCTGAGCAGTGCACAGGTCAGCATACTTGACTCACAGTTGGGCCTGCAGGATCCTGGATCCTTTCATCCACAGCACTGACTGACCTCAGCTCAAGGTAGCTCCAGCATCGCGCTCCAGTCCAGAACGCTCAGCTAATTCAGAATACACAATGAGCAGAACGTGCCAGAAGCTTCACGTGGATAACAAGCACAAGAATCCTTTCGTGCAAGAGCAGATAAGAGTCACAATGGTGAAGAGCTGGTATGGCCTGCAGGCATGCTGCCAAGCAGTAATTGCAATGAGAAAGAACCGTGTAAAGCGCCCTGAGGAAAGGACAACCACTCACTCCTCCTCAGACTCAGGCATTCTTCCTCTGTGTTCTTCCCTTCATCTCTCTCTCTCTTTCTATCTCTCTCTCACTTAGCTAGCTCTAGACCAGTAGCCACAGAGTTGCAGAGCTGGCCTCCGTTCAGCAGATTGTCAGGTGCAGCTGTGTGTGTGTATGTATGTGTGTGTGTGTGTGTCTTCAAAATAGCCTATGTTGCAGTGACACTGTAAAAGGAAACCAACACAGATACGAAAAGCCTCCTCCACTGATTGGCTGCAAGGCTTCCTCCCTCCCACTGGACACTTCATCTCTCTAAGTACTGTGTGTGTGTGTGTGTGTGTGTTTCATATTACATTGTTGCGTTGATTAAACATCATCCTCCACTGACAGCTTCATCGTTTGACAGATAGGATTCTTTACATTTTATGTTTACATTACATTACATTGCATTTAGCAGATGCTTTTTATTAAGCAGAGATAGACAGACAAAAAGACAGAGATGTTTCTGGACTGATAGCTTTGTTTACAAAACAAACAAACATGGGAATATAGACAATATGAGTTCTGCTTGAATTTTATTCAGAGTAGCTAAATATACCAAATGTGCAAGTATGTAAATTATATGTAAATATTTAATGCTGGCTTTCTCTTTGGGATTATGATTTCTCTGTGGGATGTCTCATAATCATATATACATGAGATATAGCTGGATGTTTTTTTTTTCAGGAACAAAGTCTGGATGTGAACTTCTCTGTGCAAACATACATTTCAGCTATTCAGGGAATGCACATGACAGCACAGTTGTCGAGAGTCACTGTGGTTACAGTGTTCAGTGTAAATGCCAAGAAAACACAAAATTCATTTTCTGACTGTGTTTTACCAGCACTAACATAACTATAACATCACTGAATGGCAATGTTAGCTGCAAAGTAGGCCTAGCTAGGTTAAATAGAAGTTTATATTTGTCCACATACAATCAAAACATCCAGTAGTGTCTTCATCACTTTACAACCAAGCCTCAAGGCTTTTGTATTCAGGCTTTGCTTCATGTTCCTCCTCAGTGTTGAAATCAGGTACATATAAATGGAAACCCTATTCCTGGCCACAGGTTAATGCCCTCTGAAAGGTTGGTGTAGTGTATTTGGTAACAATGCTGCCTCCAATGTGGGGTTCAATCACCAACCATGGTAAATTCACCTATATCAACTTGAGCTCTTGGGCAAGACTCCTAACACTACATTTGCCTCCAAATGTAACATGGCAGAAAAAGCATCTGCCAAATGCTATAAAATGTAAATAACCACTGGTTCTTTAGTAATGTAGATGGGCCCTGCATTTTAAATTAAGTAGATAATCTTGTTTTATTCCCAAATAAAAGCAGTCATGCTGAAAATGATTTGCAGTCCAGATCTGCTTGTACATATTTGACCTCTGCATTTAACTTATCTGTGCAGTGCGGCACACATTCACACACGCACACACACACGCACACGCACACGCACGCACGCACACACACACATACACACGCACACGCACACGCACACACACACACACACACTAGTGAATACACACAGTAGGGGGCAGTGAACGCATTTGCCCAGAGCCGTCATAGAGCAGTTGGGAGTCAGGTGCTTTGATCAAGGGCATTTCAGCCATGTCTTATTGTTCAGAGAATGGAACCGACAACCCTTCAGTCCCAAGCCCACTTCTCTAATATTTAGGCCATGGCTGCTTAGGCAGCATGGATGTTGGCTGTTATGTATTAAAAATATATAATAAGTCATATATAAAAATATATAATAAGTTCTTATTAATCTGCCAAATAATACAGGTTATTGGTAGAATTAACCATTATTTTATGTTTGCTATGCAACAAACCATAAATCATGCACAATGTTTAACACAGAATTCCCCTGATGTGATCAGTCTTGTTTCATGCTTTGAATGTGGGTAAAACCATAAAGTGTGAAAAGCATAATTATCCATTTTATATATCAAAGCATAACCACTAGGTGGGGTAACCACTGATAAAATGCCACGTCTACAGAAACATGGAAATAATAAAAAGTAATTGTAGACTTGTGTGTAACTGAAAGATGTAATGATATAATTTAGCTGTAAGTTAACTTATTATACTAACAGAATGTACCTTTTCAGAAGAGCAAGAATAGACTTCATCTGAAATACACTTCCCAATTATTTAAAGTTTAGTGTACCTCATAACATCATCTCTATCAGCACCTGGCATGCACACTATAAATCCATTCAACAGCATTTTCATAATAGCTAAATGATGCTCCATAATAACATAATTTACCCTAATGTTCTCTGTCAGTGGTTAGGTATTCAGGACGAGAGAGAGAGAGAGAGAGAGAGGAAAAGAGAGAGAGAGAGAGAGAGAGTCAGTTGAAGGCTTTCCAGTGACCGTAGCGGAACCCACAGCCCAAAGGTATTCAGTAAGCCACACACCGCTTTTTGTTTTTCCAAAAAATCTCCAGTCAATAATGACTTTTTTGCATTACAGTGTTTCTTCCTGCCACAGGACAAAAAGGTACATGATTTCACCAGATTATTACTCCCTTCACAGGCACCGCAAATAACTCCTGCTTCACATGAGAGCATTTTGTGGGTTTTTTTGGGTTGTTTTTGTTGTTATTGTTTTTTCTTTACCTGAAACAACCACCTGTCTCATAAAAAAGCCCAAAAATGGCACTGTACAGTTGTACAAACACTGTAAAACTACCTTTAAAGGTTCAACATGGTCTTTAAGACCTGTGTGTATCATAAATATTCACTCCATTCACTTCTCCAGGAGAATCAAGCAGATTTTTATCTTTCACATGTTTTAAACAGTAAAGTACATTTGCTCTCGAGACAAAAAATGAGTCACCTTGGCTGTTTAAGGTGGTAATAACTCCAGACTCCTGCAGATGGCCTTGCATGAGGATGATCAGGCTATAAATACCGGCAGGGTGTGCATTTATATACAATTATTTTCCCAAAAATGTTCTGATACTGGTACCTGTTCCCTATAGGTAAAGTTACTGACCTTTGAGGATACCACTGCAGTGGCAGGAAAAGTACTGCCAAGTACTCTCAGTCTGAGACTGCAGCTTTATGTAACTCTTCTATTCAGGGCAAAGTGAAGGCTTGTGAAAAGCTTGTCTAGATGAGACATCATTAACTTTTAAGTTGGCTGCTGCATTATTTACTTGTTGCATTATTCACATGCAGCTCTTTAATAGCTGTGATCCTGGACAGAGCCTGGCCAGCAGAGAACTAAATGGGTTTTAAATGAACAGTATGTAGCATTTTCACTTTTTACTTGTTGGTTATGTAGTTTTGGGTCAAGAATCAAAATGGCCATATGAAACTAATTGATTGTCATCTGTAGTAATGACCTTCAGACCTCTACACTGTAAAAATGATATCTTAAGTGAATTTACATTAAATCTAGTTGAAATATGTCATATTTCTCATTTTGACAACATTGTAACCTTATTGCAGTATTATTTAAAATAGAACTAAACATTTTACTAAGTAAAATTCTCACTATGGAAGCAGATAATCTTAGTTGAAGATTTTATGTGTAATTATAAGATAAATTGTGTTATAATGAGATGAGATTTAAAATGGGTTTGCTTGCTAAGCTATCATTTTTTACACTGTGACAAGAGTCCACTAGAATTATTCCCTCTAAGAGTATTTGGACCATGGAATGAATCAAATTCAAGTAATTTCAAATACATTGCTACAAAGGATCCAGAGAGAGAGGCTACTGTGATCAATACTGAAGTCTTTTTGTCTAATTACCTCTTGCACTCACTTGTCTCCCCTGTCATTTATTGTTGAATTCAGTAACGGCTGACATAAAGCTTTCCTAAACAAGCTCATTTGAGCCCAAAAAGTGCTTGTGGAGTGCAGGGAGTTGCTAATCCTCTAAAATCCCTCTGCTCCCTCACCTCTTCAAAGCAGCAAAGTCAATGAAATGGAAAAGAATGAAGAAACAGCTTTTAGAAACTAGAACACAATTAGTAGGCCTGGCCCGAGGAGAATAAGGAGAGATGCCCTTTGCTTCTCCTAGCTGATGAGTTAAGAATATGCCCGCAGGACCTCTGAGGGTCTTGTTCAGTGTACACTACATTCTGTTCACCTGCTTTGTGTGAAATCAAAGCCCATGTTTCATTTTTGCTCCATGTCCGGAACTGGGTACGGCTTTCATTTAGGAGGGAATGATGCCAGGACCCAGGAAATGTAAGATCTTCACTGTTTTCTGTTCAATGTCACCTTGAGATTCTGGACAGAGGCCAGTTACAGTTCATTGGTGCACCTTCCATAAAGGCTCTTTAATAATGCTTCAAAGTGAACCCAAGATAGTGAGACTTTGGCTGGGTTGGCGTTGTGTAAGCACAATTTTGTTTGAAAAATGTTCCTAATGTGTTAATATAATTATGTAAAATTATTTTTATAGGCAGATGTTAAACTGAATAATTAGTTGCTAAGTATGCACTATAGTATTATAAGCATCAATCCCAAATATTTCATGTTTAAAACAAAGAGGCTTCATTTAAGAGTACATAATCATAATGATCCTTATAGTACAAAAAGCTGCAAATGTTTTGCTGACTAAATAGATACTTTTTTACTTTTACTTTGATTTTTAATTAAATCCAGACTCTGTGATTCCAATATATTTCAGGTTTTGTTTGGTCAACTTAATTTCATTTATTATACATCCATTCCTGTATTTCAGGTGAGCAATACATTAAAAAAAGTTGGGACAGTAAAGTATTTACCACTTTGTAATGTTGCCATAAAAACATAAAGACATATTCAGGCTTTTGAGAACAAGTGCATCAGGAAGTTGATGAAGATCTCATGGATGAAGATGATGACCACTGAGCAAGTCTATGAGATGCTAGAACTCAAAAGGAGTTACTGATGCACGTTAAATCCCGCAAGTTACGTTACTTCGGTCATGTGATGAGGCAGCACATGAGAGCATTGAAGGAAGTGTTATGACTGGACTTGTGGAGGGAGTCCGAGGACGTGGAAGACCAAGAATAACCTGGATGGATGACATCAAGACATGGACTGGATTATCAGGTGCTAGCCTGCTACAAGCAACCAGAGACAGATGGCATTGGAGAGAAGTGACTCGTCTGTGCAGCCTACCATCACGAAGCGATGACGGCGTATGATATGATGTATATAATGTTGCCATTCCTTCTCACACACTAAAGATGTAAGGTTGTCAATGCCATATTTGTCATTTCAAATTCTCTACTGGGGACAGTTGAGGACTGCAGGTAAGTCAGTCCAGGTCAGTACAGTACCCATACCCTCTTCTACCACCAGTGGCAGTTTCTGATATTGGCGATATGGGCAGCTGCCCATATCATCAAGGGTGGCACAAGCCCTGTGCCCGCACTCTACCTCAAAAAAATAAAATGCATTATTTCATATAGTCTGTGTAGCCCAGGGATTCTCAACCTATTTTTACACCTCCCATTACATATTCCCCTCCAATCCCTGCCCCCAAATGATTCAAATATCAGCTTTATTTTTGTTTTGAAGTATTTGGGCCATGGGGGGTAGGGGTTGTTTGCCCATGCCACCAAACAGGCTGAATTAACTTATTACCCAATGTATCTAGCTAGTTAGCCTGCTAGATCACAATAATGCTAACAAGATGATACTTTGCACAGTCACACACAACTCAAGTCAAGCACTCAGAATGTGCACAAGTAAAAGTATCTGAAAAACTCATCAATGAGTAAGAAAATGTGTTACATTTCCAGTTCTGGTCTCTGCACATTTCCTGGTAACTTCTGTTTAGGAGAGCCTGCTTCATCAGTCGATTAAGATCAAGTTTTGAAGTAGGGAAAAACTAAATATTGAAAGTAAAGAACCAATGATGGGTACAGAACACAAGATCTAATAAAACTTCCACTTTTTTATGAGACTTGCTCTTCAAACTTGTAAATACTCAGAGGTTCCCTAGAGTCTCTGTCACCGACCATGAACCCAGTTTTCCCTGATAAGGTCTGGCCTTGCAGAGGAATGCATAGCATGATGATAATGATGAGTCGCTGATGTTATTTAGACTTTATCAACATGTTATCCAGATGGTGTCTTAAAAAAGTGAGCAAAAGAAGACAAATGTGTTATCAATTGTAACCTACTTTCATACCCAAATGACGATGCTTATTTTTTTCTTCAAGTTCAAAATAGTGTCAGATAAATAATGAGAGGCATCATTCACAGACAGCAAGGCAATTAGCAGGGACAAGTCCCATTTGTTTCATTTCCAGATGTCTGACAAACAAACATGCTTCCCATGGGAAGTACTTGTTTGAGGATAAAAAAGGCACATTGAGGGTCTACCAGTTTTCAACAGAGGTCAGATGAGTGCTGAGTGACTATCTTTCACTCTATGGAACCCACAACCTAAAGGCTAAAATAGCTACAAGCCCTGGATCTCACATCAGGATCATTTAGCCTGGGTTACCTAACTTTAACTCAGTTGTACTCTAGCCTAAATACACCCCAATCACTAATTCAGATCACATCACAAGTAAGTAAGGCATTGCAATGAAACTATAATGCAACACAATGTTTTTATTCTTCTTATTGTTTTTTAGTAGCAATGTCATCTATTTTCTTTTGTCACCGCATGTTTGTGGGCCCATTCACATAGTTTCTATACACTCCAGACAGGTCTTAATGTATTTTTATGTCAGTACATGTTTTGAGATTCTTCAATGTTTTCTCCACAATTGATTGTTTTGCAAAATAAAAATTAGAAGTAGATTAATTTCTGACTCTAAGTACATTCAGGAGTCAATCAATTTACTAAAGTATAATTTTGTTAAGACATAGACATAAAATTATGATCATTGTTTTCTTACTGTGAGTCTATTTCCTTCTTTGTGGTTTTGTAGTTTTGGGGTGCTGTAGAGAGGACAAACTGCTCCAGTTTCTACTTAGCAAATTAGCACACTGCGACCATAGAAACTCAAGTAGAAATGTCCCAGACACGGCGGATGAATACATTTATATGATTCAAGCATGAAAGTCAGACATTTTTATCAACAATTTCATTTGTTGTAATTAAATCAATGGTTAAGAATTGTAAACTTCCCCTTTAACCCCACCTACTACTGCATTTTACCAATATTACTTTATTTACTATGAAATAAATTGAATTTAATTTCCAATTGACCTATACATGGAAACTGATGTCTTTTACAAGAGTGGTACATAAAAAATATTTTGTGATACATATTTCAAATGATTCTTTTTGTCACACTGGTTGCACACTGGAAATGTCTGCTTGGTAGTATAGCATTCTTAATAAGCAACTTAACTTTAAGTAGCTAATCTAAATTCCAGCTATAATTCATTAGGCTAAATTTAATTTTGCTCAAAATTTTGTGATAGGATAGCAGATAGGTCAGTTAACTATGCACAGTATTAAGGCCATAATCTGAAAAGCTAACTTTTAATATTTTTGTCATAATTGCCTAGTGACTTAGAGCTGCTGGCCTGTTGAAATGAAACAAAAAAGAATGGCAAAACTTCAGAAGCTACAAGCATAAGCAAATGAGGATATGTCAGGAATGGGTAATAAGACATCTAGTGAAAATGTAGAGAAGCCCTCATTCTTCTTCCATAAATGGAGAAGAAAATGTAAAGTGCATGGATGTGATCATTTACACATGAGTGTATGAGTATGAGTCTATGAGATTATGATGGTAACACTGAAGAGACAAGGCCTCTGTGTCATCATGTGTCTTCTCAATGCCCAATCAGCTGCTTTGCTCACTGCCCTCGGCCATGCACTGCCCGCTATTTATTTAGCTGTTGCCTAGTGACCAAAGTTGTGATGGGAAAAGAATTAAAGCTGTACTGGTCCAAGGCTTATGAAGTGCTGCAGGGCCACAGTTTGTCATGAGTAACACATCATAAGTCACTTCAGTATAATTTCTATTACAACCATATGTATGTTTATTTTAGTACTTGACATGAGGTGATGTATATGTCCCATAAATAGACATAATATTGTATTATTATATTTTCACTGTCATAACAAAAAAGGTCACCTGATTACTTTAGCATATATAACATATATAAATTCTAATTTGGGGCCAATTTCTATTGGTCTATTTATGAAGACAAAAAATAAAATATCCTCACTAATGGCTGCAAGCCAACAAATCATCACAGCAATGTTCCATCATCAAGTGTAAAGTCATCCTAGTGGAGTAGAGGCTCTGACGCAGCCAGGAGGGTATATACTAAAACAAAAAAAAATAATACCCTTGATTTCAGAAGAAATGTTGAAAGAGCAAGTGTCTCCTGGATATATAGTATAAAGTGTGTCACTGTCTATACCTGCCAGTAGAAGAAGCTGAATCTGAACTTCAATATCACTGCAATTCAGTTTCAGTAATGAAAAGTGGCTTTAGTAAAAGTGACTGGACATTTGGGCGGCATGGTGGCTTAGTGGTTAGCACATTCGCCTCTCAGCACTGAGGTCTTGGGTTCAAGTACCCATCTGAGCAGAGTTTCCATGTTCTCCCTGTGTCTGTGTGGGTTTCCTCCAGGGTCTACGGTTTCCTCCCACATTCCAAAAACATGGATATCAGGTACCTAGGCTACCCTAAAATTACCCTGGTGTGTATGAATGTGTGTATGTGTATGTGTGTATGTCCAGATATGGTTGGCACCTCTGTCCTGGCTGATCCCCCTAGTGCTCGATGCCGTCCTCCAGGTGGATGGTCGCTTCTGGTTGAGAGTACACTGTGTGGGATTGGCTGCTGCTTCTCACTGGTGTGTGTGATTGAGTGTGTGTAAATGGAGTGTGTTGATTGTAAAAGTGTCCTTGGGTATCTTGAAAGGCGCTATATAAGTGTAACATTCATTCATTCATCATCATAAAGGGATGTCTCTTTATGCATTAGGGTCTTGCAGCTTAGTTTCCATATATGGCTTGTATGGACGAGGAAAGTTTGTTTATTTAATGTTTAGATTAAGATGAACCAATTTGCCAATATGATTTTCACACAGTGGAATTTGACCTCCACATTTAATTAGGGATGCACCAATACCACATTTTTTCAAACATTTAAGTACTTGCCGATACCAAGTACCAATATGAGTACTAATAAATATCAATACTTAAAATGAAAATGAAACTGAGCCTGTATGTGTGTCTTTTGGCTCCAGTTAGATGTGTTTGTGATCTGTTTAATCTAAACACCTAAGATAAGGCCAAGTAAAAAAAAAAA
>BRDA01045554.1:0-11399 GCA_036984385.1 Crenuchus spilurus
GCCTGTACCGCACCATAACCATAAAAAAGAATCTGTTTGATCAGGGCCCCCAGACATGACATTGCTTGGGGCCCCAGAATTTCTAAATCCGCCCCTGGATGGGTGAATAAGTGAGAGCACCTACAATTAGACACAAAAAAGATTTAGTTTAATTTAACCAGTTTAAGAGAATCAAAGTCTATAGTCTGTAGTCTATGGCGTCAAAACAGGCTCAGCTTAAGCGTAAACGTAAAACAGGAATTGTAAACGTAAGTTTTAAGTATCGTAAACGTAAATGAAAAACTGTAAATGAAACTGCAAAATCGTAAATTAAAAACATAATCATAACCGAAAAATACTTACTGTAAATGTAATACTGACACTTTTGCTTTTCATTTTTATCTTTCACTTCACACGTTACGTTTACCATTCATAAATTACGGTTATGATTATTATTTTTCCCTGACTTTTTTTTGACGGGTGGGTGGGCTCAACGCTCATTGGCTAGAGGGACAGGATATTACGACATCACTTGAGCTTCACTGCTGGATAAAGTTTTACGACGCGAATTGAATCATGAGTGGTTTTGGTGAAAGGTGTGAAAACTGTTGCGCTTCATCACTTTTTTAAAGTAGTGTTTAATTGTTTGTTAAAAAAGAAATGTGTGTTTTATAGCGGTTTGCAGGGTTACTTACTAAAGGGTGAATTTACATCCACCGTGTGCAGCATGTGTGTGTAAGTTAACAGCGGGGTTGCCAGGTCCCCAAAAATCTGCAGCCTGATGTCTAACATAAAGCACCCTATGCAACCTGACACCAGTCTAAAATCTAAAACGTCCAATCAAACATATTATAATTAATATTTTAATTAGTAGTAGTAGTAGTAGTAAATATAATGTAAGAAGAAAATACCTCCATAATTGCTTTTCTTTGCATTTAAACACCCAATTTTCTCTATTCTAAATCTGTATGTTCACGTCCCATTCCAATCAGTCATTCTAATACTAGTAAGTCTATCCAAATACTCTTCACCCTCATTTGTTCCCTGCCTTTTAACTCCTTATGGTTTTAACACCACAGTTATATGCTCAAAATATCTGTTACTATAAGTGTTTTATTTTATCTTTTATGGATTTATTTTTGACTGTGGTGTCCATAAGGCGCTCTGGAGTGAGCTTTTTGTTACTCATTGTGCAGAGCAATTAAGCAAAAAGCTATTTGGGCAGGTGATGAAAAAGTTGGACAGTATGAAAAGAGTAAATTGGGACGCAGAAAACAGAACTCAGAAAAATGTGTGCACCCTGTCCGCCATTTCGCCGGAACTCCATGGCAGAGCAAATTAAACAGCGCCATATAAAAGTAAACACGTCAGATGCCCAGCCTTCTACAAACCAATCAGTGTTGAGTGTAGGAAGATGTAAGTGATGACGACAATACGTCTGCGTGTCATAATAAAAGTCCTTAGTGCCTTCTCAAAAATGCAGTGTGAAAACAAACCTAACCGGACCAAATGTATACAAAATAATAAACACATAAAAATGTGTACAAAAATAAAAAAACAAAAAAACATGTGGTTATTGTATGGCACATGCTATTGTTGTTATTTTGTCCTGTTCGTATCTACACTGTCTAGCAACCTTGACATCTAGCATATGTAAAAAATATGCTAAAATTAACTGTTTATTTAATGTGGCAGAGATGTTTGCTAGTGTGGATATAAACTGGATAAAATAGCATGAATAGTATGTGGCATACAAAAAAACATGTGAATGTTTTCATGGTAGTGAAAGTAATCTTGAGTAATCTCTTAACAGTCAGCTATGTTATGTTGTTTAGACACATAAGCCTTGCATTAACCAGCTACAGGGAAAATGTGCAAACTTTACGGCATCTAGTACTTGCAATGTTGCCAGATTAGGTGGTTTCATGCCAAATTGGTCAGGCCGGAGAAATGCGTGTTGACAGGTGGAAAAAACTGCTAATTGCCAAGACTTTGCTGTGCCCAAAGTTTTGGGGAAATTTTAATTATTAATGTACATTCTAGATAGATAAACTGGCAGAGATATACAGTAGTCATGCTGTTTGCATAGGGTCATGTGTCACATCAGAAAAGTGCATTAAACAAATAATACAGACGTGCAATACAATTTAAATATTCTTTTTATAATAGTTAATTTTAAGGCCACATTGGAATAAATACTGTAATGTGTTGATGTGCAGAACATCGGCTGTTTGTTTGTATTTTTGTGGATTTGAAACACATATTAAAACACAGACATAAATGTAACAATCTGGCAACCCTGGGGTCTCACCGTCCGTTTTGTTCGTTCCGCTGTCGGTGTAGTAGACTTTATATCTAAGCACACGTTTCTGAAACCAAAATAAAAATAAATAAGTAAAGATATGTAGCCGCAGATATGAACAGCACTGACAAGGCGTCGTGGTGACGTGACGTGCAAATGTCATGTAATAAAAACCACATACAAATTTTCATGCCTCAATGTAATTTCTTCACAGAAATAATTTATAAATAATTTAAAAACATTTATTGCCGCAGACTGTTTGTTTCCCCATAATTTTCGCCGATTTTCACTGTTTATATTTTTTGCCCCACTCAGAACTCAGTAACTTCTGGGCTACCCGAATAAAAAATAAATTGAATTCTGCTCCAGTCCATTTAATTAATTTCACCTTTCACATCTTTTGAAAATCAAATTAAAAGTACAACATGCAAACCAATATTTGTATTTGGTATTATATTCAAAAAACGAAATTATGAACAGTTTTTCATTTTCTGGTTTTTGATTCTGAATTGAAAATCAATTGAACAAATGATACACGTATTATACACGGATTCTGCAGCTCAGTCCTGCACGTCATATTAATAACAGATGTGTTTGTGCATCTTTATCATGTTATTCTAATAACCAGACCATCAGACCACCATTCAGTTTACAACCACACATTAGATCTTCATCAAGGATTCTGTTTCTGTGTTTTAAATTTATATTATTTGGCTAACACGGGATTAAAGGTAAGCAATTAAACAGGTAATGCTAATATAATTCAGGTAAATCCCCTCAGGTTAGCTTAGCTGACATTAACGGAGTTTAAAAGCTAATGTTAATATAATTCAGGATAACTGTCCTCAGGTTAGCTTAGCTGACGATAACAGACAATTAAACAGCTAATGCTAATATAATTCAGGTAAATAGCCTCAGGTTAATTTAGCTGACGTTAACACAGTTAAAAAGCTAATGTTAATATAATTCAAATAAATCGCCTCAGGTTAGCTTAGCTGACATTAAAAAGCTAATGCTAATATAATTCAGGATAACTGTCCTCAGGTGAGCTTAGCTGACGTTAACAGACAGTTTAGAAGCTAATGCTAATATAATTCTGATAAATCACCTCAGGTTAGCTTAGCTGACGTTAACACAGTTAAAAAGCTAATGCTAATATAATTCAGGTGAAAGTCCTCAGGTTAGCTTACATTCATAATGAATGTGCTCCAGCTACAAGCTGCAGAGTTAGGGACCATCACATAATTTCCAGAAGAAATGTTAGATGTTCCAAACGTCCATGTGGCATTATTTATTTTAGCCAGTTTCTATTTGTATCTATTTTAGCTAGTTTATTTTGTTTAATACTTTTTAAAAAATTAAATATTAATAATGTGACATACATGGTATCTCATACATATTCATATATTACTGTCTTGTTTTGTATTTTTCATAGCAAATACAAACATAAAAGAATTATCAGATAAACTCATGTTATTAAACCTAATGATGTGAACGTATGTGTGGAATATATGTCTGTATTTTAATAATTTGGTTTCACATCATTTTATTAGAAAAATTACACAAGACTAGTTGCATGTGTCACATTGTTGCTACTATTTAATAAAAAAAACATGAAACAATATCATGAAAATGGCTAAAATGAATAATGCTAGCCACATGAATGTTTGTAACAGTTAACATTTCTTCTGGTAATTGTGCGATGGTCCCTAACACTGCATCTTGTAGCCTGAGGACATTCCTGATCAATCTGAAGAACCCTTTCATCATGTAGTGGACCCTTTGGGTTCTTTCATTGTTCATGGTTCTATATAGAACAATTTTCTTTGCTAAAGAACCCTTGAAGAACCATCTCTTTTAAGAGAGTAGCTGTTAAGCAGACTGCATTTTAGAGCTGATTTGTGGTGATGGTGTGGTGTTGCACACAGATCTTTTCAGAAAGGTACTTTGGCCTAAATGGTCTGTTGTTTTTTTCTTTTACTGCTAGATTTTTAAATGATATTAGTTTGGGTGTAATGTTAAGTGACTTGCAAAATTATATTAATACCCATTATGAAAAGGAATCGTGATAAATTGTGATTGTGAAAAAAATGTGATAATATTTTTGCCATATTGCCCACCCCTACTATACAGTGCTCCTGTATGCTCAGTGGAGCTGAAATGGATAATGAGTGTAGATACAAGGAGGTGTTCTTAATATTCTGATATATCAGGTCAAGATACTGAATTACATGTTAAATATATACATGACTTAAAGGCACAGTATGTAGTTTCCAGCGACATCTAGTGGTTTAGTGTCCATATTGCAACCAACTCCACAGCCCCCCTCAAACACAAAGGAGCCTCTACGGTGGCCGTAAGATGTCATAAATCTTTGATACTCCTGAACGTGATGTCTAATAGCAGCTTTAGAGCTAGTGATATGTCAAGTGGTAAGATTAATTTTAATTAGAAATTTAAGAAATGTAATATGTAAAATTATCATAGCTACAATGTAAACATATTTTCTGCACTTCCGTAGTGCTATTGTAAATGTTAGCTGTTTTCTGTACAAAAGACAAGATAATGTAACAAAGTAAACACATCAAACTTTTTTTTCACGGCAAGATGGCGGCGTGCAGTTGCGCAGCGACTTCTCACGCTCCTAGCTACCCAGTTTTAGTAGTTTTTAATGTTGTTTATGTCGGTTCTGATACTGTATTCACGCGCCTTAGGTGGCCGAGTTACAGCCGTACCGAACTCATTAAGATAAGAGACAGTTTAGCCACAGAAGCAGCAATTTTGGATAATAACGTTCGGGCTGAGCTGGGCAGGCTACGGCTTCTCTAGACACCGGCCCGCTGGAGTGGAACAAAGGCCGGGGGGAAGAGGAGATGAGACGGCAGAAGCGGGTCGGCATGCTTGCCAGGCTAAAGGCCAACGATAAAAACGTCCCCCGATTCCATCTATTTTCCTTTCCAACGTCCGCTGTTTGGACAACAACTTTTCTGTTCTGGCAAAAAGGATCACCTCCTACATGACGCAGAACCACTACATCAATACATCCGTCCAGAAAGGTGGCATCCCAGGCTTTTTCGGGCTGCCTAGAACACACCACAATGATCAGCCAGTTGATCCAAGAAGCGAAACAGAAGAAAAGCAACCTTACAGTCGTTTGGCTAGACCTCGCCAACGCTTATGGATCAATACCTCACAACCTTATCCAGGAGGGGCTGAACCACTATTACATCCCAGCGTCTATACGGAACATGATTTCAGGTTACCTCACTGGGTTCAGGCTGAGGTTCTCATCAGCACTCTTTACCACCAACTGGCTAGACCTTCAAAAGGGAATTCTAACAGGGTGTACCATCTCCCCCATCTTGTTTATCATGGGAATGAATCTATTGATATCTGCAGCCGCGGGCATAACCTGGGGCCCGAAGCTGGACTCCGGCGTTGTCCAACCAGTGCTGCAAGCATTCATGGACAACATCACAGTAACAACCATGACACACGTCCAAGCAAGGTGGGTGTTGGATATGCTGGGAAGTGTCGCCTCCTGGGCTGGGATGCAGTTTAAGGCCAGGAAATCTAGGCATATCTTCATCAAGAAGGGCAGAGGGACCAGTAAGTTCAGCCTCCAAGTCCAAGGTGAGTTCATCCCATCCACTGAGGGCAACCCAATAAAGTGCCTGGGGAAGTGGTTCAACGCATCGCTGACAGATGGAGCAAACATTGCTGAGGCGGTGAAGCAGACTGAGGAATGGCTGAGGAGAATCGATAAATCTCTACTTCCAGGAAAGTTCAAGACCTGGCTGTATCAACATGGACTCTTGCCCAGGCTCCTCTGGCTGTTCACCATCTACGACTTCCCTATGTCATCTGTCGAGGTCATTGAGAGGAAAACCAACAAGCACTTGTGGAGGTGGCTTGGTATCCCCCCAAGTTTCTCCTCAGTGGGCCTCTACATCAGGTCCAGCCAACTGCAACTCCCGCTGTCATCTGTGGTCGAGGTGTTTAAAGTGGCAAAGTGCAGAGTCCTTCTCAGCCTGAGGGATTCCAAGGATTACATGGTAAACCAGGCAGGGGTCACAACCAGGTCAGGGCGAAAGTGGGCTGCCAACACAGCTGTGGAGCAGGCAGTGAGCTCTTTAAAGCTGCAAGACATAGTTGGCAACCAATGTATCCACAGGCAAGGTCTTGGCTCTGACCACTTCCAAACCTGGGGAAAGGCAAACCCAGAGACCAGACGGGGGATGGTGCAGGCAGAGGTGCGTAGCAGAGAGGAGGAGAAGCGCATGGCCAGGGCAGTCAAACAAAGTTCCCAGGGGGCTTGGACAAAATGGGATTTGCCCAGGCACAAGATCACCTGGAGAGAATTGTGGCGTTTGGAACCATATAGAATCTCTTTCCTCCTGAGGTCTGTCTACGACACCCTCCCTTCACCAGTTCATCTGGACTTGTGGGGGCTGAGAGAGGATCCACTATGCAAGCTGTGCAAACAGAAAGGGACGATGGCGCACATACTGTCGGGGTGCAGAACAGCCCTAACCCAGGGGCGGTATAGGTGCCGCCATGACAAGGTCCTCCGCTCATTGGCTGACACCATATATGGCTGGAAAGGGTTAAGAAAAGACCAGCCGGCTCAGCCCCAGTGAGAGCAATCACCTTCCTTAGGGAAGGAGCTATACTGACCACAGTGAGGACAAGGGCTAACATCTTTCACACTGCAAGCTCCTGGGAGATGAGGGTAGACCTTGGAAGGAAACTGCAATTCCCAGATGTGGTTCAAACAACCCTCCGCCCAGACATAGTGCTGTGGTCAATCAGGGACCAGAAAATAATCATGGTGGAGCTCACTATGCCATGGGAGGAGGGTTGGTGATGAGGCACATGAAAGGAAGGCCACAAAATACCAGCAGCTAGCCCAGGACTGCAGAGACAAGGGGTGGCAGGCGTGGGTGTTCCCTGTGGAGGTCGGGTGTCGGGGCTTTCCAGCAAGGTCGGCATGGCACTTCCTTTCAGCTATTGGCCTGGACAAGCGGACAGGAAGCTTGCAACTCGGAAGATGGGGGAAGAGGCTGAATGCGCCTCATGTTGGTTATGGAGTAGGAGAGAGGAGGAATGCTGGAAGCCAGGAGCAGAAGCGCAGTGAGCTGGCCACTCACTGTGGGCCTACCAACTGGAGGGTGTTGTGGTTGAGGGCCGAAACACCCAGTGATGTTTGGACACCACCTGAAGACATCTGCTCATGGCCAAAGGCAATAGCTACCTACTAAGGTAGCTCAGGAAGGCACCACAAGGTGTATGTAGCAAAAGACCTCCTGCGGCTGAGGATGAATGTTTCTGAGGAGATGAAGAACTGTGCTGTGATTTGTCTCACAGAGACATGGCTGAACCAGAGCATGCCGGATTCGGCCTTCCAGCTCGCCGGCCGGCAGCTATTCCGAGGGGGCGGCTTAATAATCTACATCAGTGAAGGTTGGTGTACAATCTGTGTGTTGGTAAACAGCCATTGTCAGAGACAAGAATAAGAATGTTCCGCCATCTCAGCAAATGAAACAAACGTTCTTTTAGCTTCTCCTGAAACATGTATTTCTTCTACTACTGTTTTATGTCAGCCAATGGTAAAACCAAGCTACAGCGCCACCAAATTTGAGTGGCCAATTCGTCATTACAACACAAACAGTTCCTCAGTGTACTAGCCTCTTGTTTGTCCATTTCAAACTACCGTAGAAACATGGCGATGCAACATGGCAGCCTCAGTCGGTGTTCGACCCGCGACCAATGTAGATATAAACAGCTTATTCTAAGGTAAAATAATCAAATGACTTCTTAGTTTATAATGATTAGATGTGTTTTTAATCATTTTTATTAGTGATTATCTTAAACTCTGCTAAACGATAACCTGAAATACTACATACTGTGCCTTTAAACATGGATGAAATCTTTCAACTGGCTTAATGAGCCTGTTATGACTTGTATATGATTTTATTTAATGCAGTATTTAGTAGTCTCTGTTCTTCTCCAGGATCATCATCTGCTCTCATTTATCTACTACAGAGCTATGGCAGAGATGTAAGTTCACACCTTTGTTAATAGTTGTTTGTGAGTTAATAGTCTAAAGACGGTATCAGGTATTAGAACAGTTTATTTAATGACTCTCTCTGTTCTCCTGGATCATCATCTGTTCTCACTTATGTAATACAGTGACAGGTAAGTTCACATCTTTGTTAATAGTTGTTTGTGAGTTAATATTCTGAAGACTGTATCAGGTATTAGAACAGTTTATTTAATGAATGTCTCTGTTATTCTCCTGCATCATCATCTGTTCTCACTTATCTAACACAGTTACAGGTAAGTTCACACCTTTGTTAATAGTTGTTCTTTATCAGTTAATAGTCTGAAGACTGTATCAGGTATTAGAACAGTTTATTTAATGAATGTCTCTGTTCTTCCTGCATCATCATCTGTTCTCACTTATCAAACACAGTGATGAGTAAGTTCCCACCTTTGTTAATAGTTGTTGTTTATGAGTTAAAAGTCTGAAGACTATCAGGTATTAGAACAGTTTATTTAATGAATGTCTTTGTTCTTCTCCTGCATCATCATCTGTTCTCACTTATCTTACACAGTTACAGGTATGTTCACACCTTTGTTAATAGTTGTTGTTTATGAGTTAAAAGTCTGAAGAATATCAGGTATTAGAACAGTTTATTTAATGGATGTCTCTGTTCTTCTCCTGCATCATCATCTGTTCTCACTTATTTAACACAGTGATGAGTAAGTTCACACCTTTGTTAATAGTTGTTGTTTATGAGTTAATAGTCTGAAGACTGTATCAGGTATTAGAACAGTTTATTTAATGACTGTCTCTGTTCTTCTCCTGGATCATCATCTGTTCTCACTTATCTAACACAGCATTTAGTAAGTTCACACCTTTGTTAATAGTTGTTGTTTATGAGTTAATAGTCTGAAGACTGTATCAGGTATTAGAACAGTTTATTTAATGACTGTATCTATTCTTCTCCTTGATCATCATCTGTTCTCACTTATCTAACACAGTGAAATGTAAGTTCACGCCTTTGTTAAGTTGTTGTTTATGAGTTAATAGTCTGAAGACTGTATCAGATATTAGAACAGTTTATTTATTGAATGTCTCTGTTCTTCTCCTGCATCATCATCTGTTCTCACTTATCTAACACAGGGAACAGTAAGTCCACACCTTTGTTAATAGTTGTTGTTTATGAGTTAATAGTCTGAAAAATGTATCAGGTATTAGAACAGTTTATTTATTGAATGTCTCTGTTCTTCTCCTGCATCATCATCTGTTCTCACTTATCTAACACAGAGAAATGTAAGTTCACACCTTTGTTAATAGTTGTTGTTTATGAGTTAATAGTCTGAAGACTGTATCAGGTATTAGAACAGTTTATTTAATGACTGTCTCTGTTCTTCTCCTTCATCATCATCTGTTCTCACTTATCTAACACAGGGAAGAGTAAGTTCACACCTTTGTTAATAGTTGTTGTTTGAGTTAATAGTCTGAAGACTGTATCAGGTATTAGAACAGTTTATTTAATGACTGTCTCCTCTTCTCCTGCATCATCATCTGTTCTCACTTATCTAACACAGAGAAATGTAAGTTCACATCTTTGTTAATAGTTGTTGTTTATGAGTTAATAGTCTGAAGACTGTATCAGGTAATAGAACAGTTTATTTAATGACTGTCTCTGTTCTTCTCCATCATCATCTGTTCTCACTTATCTAACACAGAGAAAAGTAAGTTCGCACCTTTGTTAATAGTTGTTGTTTGAGTTAATAGTCTGAAGACTGTATCAGGTATTAGAACAGTTTATTTAATGACTGTCTCTGTTCTTCTCCTGCATCATCATCTGTTCTCACTTATCTACCACAGGTTCATGTAAGTTCACACCTTTGTTAATAGTTGTTGTTTATGAGTTAATAGTCTGAAGACTGTATCAGGTATTAGAACAGTTTATTTAATGAATGTCTCTGTTCTTCTCCTTCATCATCATCTGTTCTCACTTATCTAACACAGAGAAAAGTAAGTTCACATCTTTGTTAATAGTTGTTGTTTATGAGTTAATAGTCTGAAGACTGTATCAGGTAATAGAACAGTTTATTTAATGACTGTCTCTGTTCTTCTCCATCATCATCTGTTCTCACTTATCTAACACAGAGAAAAGTAAGTTCGCACCTTTGTTAATAGTTGTTGTTTATGAGTTAATAGTCTGAAGACTGTATCAGGTATTAGAACAGTTTATTTAATGACTGTCTCTGTTCTTCTCCTGCATCATCATCTGTTCTCACTTATCTACCACAGGTTCATGTAAGTTCACACCTTTGTTAATAGTTGTTGTTTATGAGTTAATAGTCTGAAGACTGTATCAGGTATTAGAACAGTTTATTTAATGACTGTCTCTGTTCTTCTCCTCCATCATCATCTGTTCTCACTTATCTAACACAGGGTCATGTAAGTTCACACCTTTGTTAATAGTTGTTGTTTATGAGTTAATAGTCTGAAGACTGTATCAGGTATTAGAACAGTTTATTTAATGAATGTCTCTGTTCTTCTCCTGCATCATCATCTGTTCTCACTTATCTAACACAGGCGCAGGTAAGTTCACACCTTTGTTAATACAAACCGGATTCCAAAAAGGTTGGGACACTAAACAAATTGTGAATAAAAACTGAATGCAATGATGTGGAGGTGCCAACATCTAATATTTTATTCAGAATAGAACACAAATCACAGATCAATAGTTTAAACTGAGTGAATGTATCATTTTAAGGGAAAAATATGTGGTTTCAAAATTTCATGGCATCAACAAATCCCAAAAAAGTTGGGACAAGGTAATTTTTATCACTGTGTGGCATCCCCCCTTCTTACAACACTCAACAGACGTCTGGGGACAGAGGAGACCAGTTTCTCAAGTTTAGAAATAGAAATGCTCTCCCATTCATGTCTAATACAGGCCTCTAACTGTTCGATCGTCTTGGGCCTTCTTTGTCGCACTTTCCTCTTTATGATGCGCCAAATGTTCTCTATAGGTGAAAAATCTGGACTGCAGGCTGGCCATTTCAGTACCCGGATCCTTCTCCTACGTAGCCA
>BRDA01045555.1:0-29770 GCA_036984385.1 Crenuchus spilurus
TATATATATTCACTCTCTGTCTATCTAATCTATCTATCTATAATAATTTGACTCTAATAACCATAATTAATAATAATAGCATGATGTGGTTGTTATTGAAAAGTAATTACATATTATTTAATTATAGTTAAATCACCTTAATTTCACTTCTTCTTCCCTTCTCATGGGGCAAATTCCAAAACATTTTGGCTGCTTGAAACATGTGACATTAAGACTGTCCTTAACTGTCAAACAACTTACAGCACACAGAAACTTTCTTTGTATTTCTTTTGTTTCTGGTTGGTATATGCTGTAAGGGAGTATGTCACAATTTTATAATATATATTTAATATATGTATACATGTTCTTTTCTTCATCTTTTGACTAACATGCAGGACTCGTCCCTTTCTCCGGCTCAAAACCCTTGCTTTATACGACTGTAAGTGTTAGAACTGCAGTAATCCCAGCTGTTATAGTCACAGGTAATGAGACACAACAACAGAAGCCTGCAGGACTTCCTCTGTAAGTGAGAAAAGGTATTGACTGGTGCACGGTACACTGGTGGTCTTTCAGGTCCCTTGTTCTCAGATTAGCAAACAGTTGCTATCCATAAGTATGAACCAATGTTTTAAGAATGCATTAAGACAAGTTCATTATTTCAGGATGTCTACTATAGAACAGCTCTGGATCAACTGCATGAAATATTACATATCTCAATTCACAGCTTAAGGGTCAATGTATATATCAACCTATACATTCTGCAATTGGTAAAACAGAACAGCTGAAACTTAAATTGTGTAAAATATCACAAAAATGTACAACCCAGAAAGTATGACAAGCTGCTTTAGCTTTTAATTCTACTGCATATTTTAAAATGTCAAATATATATTTTACGCTAGTGGAAATGTCATTAATGATATCATAAATTGACTTTTGATCTGGAAATGTTTTTATTGGCAATTATTATTTTTTTTATTTTAACAACTGAATTGATAAACTGAATTTTTGATATGAGAAATGTAATTATCTAATAATTATAGATAATAATTAAATATAGTTAAATATAATAATATTATATAATATAATATTAATTATTATGTTTGATTCCTGATGTCAAAAACAGGAAATTGAAAAACTAAGCTTCATGGAAGTGGCATCTAGACCTTAAATGCAAATTCCTGGAAGATCTTTTAAGGTGTCTCCAGGAACCTTTGAATCCTTTGAAGAACACTTCTTTGAAAAGTAAATGTTCTTGGATGAACCCAGTGTGTCTTTAATAGTTTCTTAAAACTTAAACGATTCCTTCAAGAAGCTTAATTTCAGCGAGGAACACTCACAGGTTTAACCTTCATTCAACTAACAGCCAATCAGAGCGCAGAGGGGCGGGGCTCAGTCACACTGCAGGCTGTGACGCGCGCAGCAGCTGTAGCGTGGGAACCAAACTACTTCGATTCTATGCTTCAGCCCTCACTCCAAGTCTCTCTCTCTCTCTCTCTCTCTCTCTCTCTCTCTCTCTCTCTCTCTCTCTCTCTCTCTCTCTCACTCACACACACACACACACACACACACACACTCTTTCTGTATCTCTCTTTCACACTTACCCACTCTCTCTCATACACTCTCTCTACTTCTCTTTCTGTGCATCTGTGCATCTCTTTTTGTGCATCTCTCTCTCTTACACACACACACACACACACTCATTCTCTCTCTCTCTCTCTCTCTCTCACACACACACACACACACACACACACACACAGACACACACACATATTCTGTCTCCTTCTCTTTCTGTATCTGTCTCTCTCTCTCTCTCCCACACACATACACACATACACACACACACACAGTCTCTTTTCTTTCTGTATCTGTCTCACACCCATCCAGTTTCTCTCACACATAGACTCTCCTCTTTCTGTATCTCTCTCTCACGCAGATACACAGTCCCACTCTCTCTCATTCACACACACACACACACACACACTTTCTGAATCTCTGTCTCATTCTATTTCTGTTCCTTCTGTCTCTCTACATCTCTCTTACACATACTGTCTCCCTGCATGTCCATCTCTCTCTCTCTTTCTCACACACACACACAAAAAAAAAAACACATGCACAATTTGGTGTTGAAAGCCACACACACCTTTTGTTGCGCTCTGTTTGTACGTTGTTCTTGGGTCTTCAAAAGTTTAAAAACAAGAAGAAGAAGAAGAAAAATGCAACTAAACCACAGCACACCGATATCAGTGTGGAAACCGCCTCGGCCTCTTTCTCACTCAATCTTTTATTTTCCCACAGTTAAATCAGGCTTCCTGCCTCATTACACTGTTCGAGCTGTAAAACCTCAGAGAGCAGAAAACTCTGCAGTATACTTTCTGTTTGATCCACATGTTCAACTATTAACCATAAGAAAGGAAACACATCCCACCTCACTTAAACTTTAAACTGGCCTATAGCACCCAGTCACCTACAGCAGACCATGTCCATCAAAAGTCAGCAAGCAGTTCTTATTAATTATATTATATTATATTACACTAATATTATATTATATTATATTATATTATATTACACTATATTATATTATATTACACTATATTATATATTATATTATATTATATTATATTACGCTATATTATATTATATTATATTATATTACACTATTATATTATATTATATTATATTATATTACACTATTATATTATATTATATTATATTATATTATATTATATTATATTACACTATTATATTATATTATATTATATTATATTATATTATATATTATATTACACTATATTATATATTATATTATATATTACACTATATTATATTAAATTACATTACACTCTATTATATTATATTATTATATTACACCATATTATATTATTTTATATTATACTAGACATTTTACAGCACTTCATGCTTCCATCTGCTGATAAGATTTATGCAGATGCTGATTTCATTTGTCCAGCAGGACGTGGCACCTGCCCACACTGCCAAAAGTACCAAAACCTGGTTTAATAACCACAGTATTCTGTTTGATCCACATGTTCAACTATTAACCATAAGAAAGGAAACACATCCCACCTCACTTAAATTTTAAACTGGTCTATAGCACCCAGTCACCTACAGCAGACCATGTCCATCAAAAGTCAGCAAGCAGTTCTTATTAATTATATTACACTATATGATATGATATGATATTATATATTATATTATATTATATTACACTATATTATATTATATATTATATTATACTATATTATATTATATTACACTATATTATATTATATATTATATTATATTATATATTACACTATATTTTATTACATTACACTCTATTATATTATATTAATATATTACACCATATTATATTATATTATATTATATTATATTATAGTACACTATATTATATTATACTATATTATATTATATTATTTTATATTATACTAGACATTTTAGAGCACTTCATGCTTCCATCTGCTGATAAGATTTATGGAGATGCTGATTTCATTTGTCCAGCAGGACGTGGCACCTGCCCACACTGCCAAAAGTACCAACACCTGGTTTAATAACCACAGTATCACTGTGCTGGGCAGTAAACTCACCTGACCTAAACCCCACAGAGAGTCTATGAGCTGTTGTCAAGAGGAAGATGAGAGACACCAGACCCAACAATGCAGACGAACTGAAGGCCGCTATCAAAGCAACCTGGGCTTCCATACCACCTCAACAGTGCCACGGGCTGATCACCTCCATGCCACGCCGCACTGATGCAGTAATTCATGCAAAAGGAGCCCCGACCAAGTACTGAGTGTATATACTGTACTTATTTTTCAGCAGAACAACATTTAAGTATTAAATAGCGCTTTTCCACCAAAAGAACTCTGGTTCTTGAACTGGTGCCGTTCGGGCTTATGAGAACCACGGTGCTTTTCAGTGAACCAGCCCGCGTTTCCACTAAGTTTTAGTTGAACCGAGAATACGTCACGGTGTACGTCATCAACAAAGCGGAATTATAAAGAAAGATGCCGGAGCGCATCGACTACTTGCGAGCATTTGTGCTCTTGGAACAAATGTTTGTTTCACTTCACAAGTCAAATCTAGAGCTAAGCTAAGCTAACCCTTTTTTTAGCTTCTTTAGCTAATTTATCACTCGGTCTCTTGAACGAACAAAACCTGCCCGAGCTAAATCCTCCACCAGCTCGCTGTAGAGTTTCTCCTTTCTAATACTCCCCTCAAGTTTCTCCTGAAACTCCGGAGAACACCAAATAGAGAACAAAAACTGAGTTTCTTCAGTGGACCACTGTACACTACGAGTCGCCTCAGTGCGCAGGCGCGTTTGGTTCGCACTGAAAAACCAAGTATTTTTTGGTTCCCGCTGCGAACGAACGTTCCTGGTTCGGGCCGGTATTTTTGTTGGTGGAAACGCGCCGAACGGTTCAAAATTAGGTTCTTGAACCAGAACCGTGCCGGTTCCGTGTTGGTGGAAAAGCGCTAAAAGTAATTTTTTAAATTGGTCTTATATAAAATTCTAATGTTTTGAGACTTTTGGGTTTTCATTTCAATTTTTTGAGATGCATTTGCACAATGAAATCATATCTCAACAATAATCTCAAAATATTCTCCATACAACTTACAGGATCTGCTGCTGACATCTTGGTTCCAGGTACCACAATACACCTTCAGAAATCCATGACTCAACACACAAGAGCTGCTGTGATGGAGGACCAACAGCATTGGTTCATAATGTGTTGGCTCTTCACTGTGTACGGTACAAGCTTAATTATCTTTAGATTAATTGAGGAGGGAGCATTTAATCCTGTTCCTCAGTACATGATCTCATTATTATAAACCTGGATCAGAAAATCAAAGTGCTAGACGGCAGCACTGTTACATGTTTGCTTAGACACATTTGCTTTCCCAAACCTTTCTTTCCCAGCATTCTGAGCAACAAGACAAAAGTGCACTTTTGGCGAGAACTGAGCCATGTGGCAAACAGAAGAGCTCTGCAGTCCTGCCAGGCGAGAGCTGAAACATCTGTCTGCTAATCAGATAGATGTGTCTGATGGCATGCTGGAAAATATTTGCACTGAATAGAAGAAAGCCCTTCCACTGGACGGCTACATCCAGGTTTTCTGGCTGTTTGGTGAGCTGTGAGATTTCTTTTCACTGAACCTACATGATACACTTCTAGCCTGTCTTACTAGAATGGACTACATTATGAGTGGAATACACTATTACACACTTTTATTTCATTTTATATCAACATATGTTTCTAGCTGCTTAGAGACTATAATAAAATCCACAAATGCTGCTCTAGATACTCAGTCTTCTCTGGAAGAAAGGTGAAGTAGGACAGTGTCACCACTTTTTAGCTCAGTTTCAGTGTGTCCCACAAGTTGTTGAGAGTGAATTTATAGACTTTTGAACAGCTGTTTACTCCCCACATTAAGACACTTTTAGTGCTATAGCACATATTTCAATAACGTTGAACTTCATTTTCAGACACACTTTACTTAAACATATGTGCACATATCTTGACTAATATCTGCTATTCTAGTGATTAAAATTGTTTATTGAGGTTGTTTATGGACTAAAATCTCATATTCTAGTGATTAATAGTGTTTATTGAGGTTGTTTATAGACTAATATCTCCTATTCTAGTGATTAAAAGTGTTTATTGAGGTTGTTTATAGACTAATATCTCCTATTCTAGTGATTAAAAGTGTTTATTGAGGTTGTTTATGGACTAATATCTCCTGTTCTAGTGATTAAAAGTGTTTATTGAGGTTGTTTATGGACTAATATCTCCCATTCTAGTGACTAAAAGTGTTTATTGAGGTTGTTTATGGACTAATATCTCATATTCTAGTGATTAATAGTGTTTATTGAGGTTGTTTATAGACTAATATCTCCTATTCTAGTGATTAATAGTGTTTATTGAGGTTGTTTATAGACTAATATCTCTTATTCTAGTGATTAATTGTGTTTATTGAGGTTGTTTATGGACTAATATCTCTTATTCTAGTGATTAATAGTGTTTATTGAGGATATTTATGGACTAATATCTCCTATTCTAGTGATTAATTGTGTTTATTGAGGTTGTTTATGGACTAATTTGTATTTTTACAGAAACTGTTGGGCTGTTTAGGTGATTATTGAGTTCTAGTGTTTGTGAGTAACGTTAGAGTTTTTGTCCAACAAAGCAGGTCTATCAAATATTATTATAGCAGTTCTTAAAATATCACTAACTATCAAATCACTGCTTTGTGGATTGTGTTGAGTCCTAAAGCTCATAAATGCTCCTGTATCAGACAGGCTCAACCCTCAGAGAATAAAACAAACATTGCAAGTAAAAGATCAATACACACAATAATCTCCAACGTTGTAGTGCTGAGTGGGCCAAGTATGTATAAACCCAGTGAGTTGGAAGCTGGACTTGTGCACCACCCTCAGTGTCAGATGTACTGGACTTCATGGGAGTATATCATTTTGGTGTCTTGCCACATTAGCCAGCCAACAAACCCCTCCCAGCGTCAACGAGGGCAAAAGACATGCTATTAAAAATTCATAAGTAAGTGCAGCAGGCGGCTAAATCTCATGGCACAGCTGTTGTGGCCCTTCATCACGGGTACTGGAAGCCATGCTTCATTAAAAATATATACATCACATTAAGACTAACGGTCAACATGATCAGTCTTAAACCCTGACAAAATATACACAGCTCTAGCAGAGTGGCTGTTAAAACACTGCCTGAAGGATGTATATTTTGTTTAGGCTCTTTTTTGAGATCCTGGGTGGAGGCTTTATTTAACAGCCACTTCTTACAGACGTTATTTTTTCCCCACCCATATATTGCCCCATGGCGCACATTCTCCATGAAAATACAAATCCACAAGCTGACTACCATTAGCTTTCATCATTAAGTCAACGATTATGTCAGTACCTCATTATTTTGAGATTATGTCAGTTAATATCTCAGAATAATGACAAAGAATCTCAAAATGATGAGATAATTTTGTGTATCTCAAAATTTTTTGCAGCAACTCAAAATAAAAAAGGAGGTATGGCAAAATAATGAGAAAGGCAAGCCCTGAGTGGGTCAGCAGACTAAGGCGCTGTCACTATGATCTGAGGATCGTGAGTTCAAATCCTGGTCCTTGGCACCTGGGGCCCAAAAGAGCAAAATTGGCCATGCTCTCTGCAGGCAGGTAAGATGTCACTCTCTCTCTCCCCAGCACTACTAAGTAATGTCGGCTGGCTGAGGCATCTGTCAGGCCATCCATCAGAACTGGGGATCCTGTGCTTTCCTCGGAGTGTGTTGGCTGCCCAACAGTGATCTATCAGGATCAGTTAGAGAAGAGGCGGAGCTTGACTTCACATGCATCACAGGAGGCCTGTGTTAGTCGGCACCCTCCTAGAGTCAGAGACATTACAAGTAAAATGGGGAGAGTCAACGAGTGGGTGGGTCAGTTGTGTACCAAATCACATTGAGAGAAATCTGGGGTTAAAATAAAAAAAAGAGAAAGTATCTTAAAACAATGTGGAGATAACTCCAAATAAAAAATTGAGATATCAAATTATCTTGAGATATCTCAGTGAGAAAGTATCTGAAAATGGTGAAGAAATATCTCAGTAATTTTGAGATGTCAGAATAGTGAGATAATGGCTCAGTGAGAGAGAGCAGCGTGTTTATATTTAAAGTGGATGAAGTGCGCGGCCACAGACAGGTGCAAGATTGGCTGCTAGGTCGCTTAAACCGGCGGCTCGGTTGTGAGAATGAGCTGTTGACCAATCACAGCGCAGCAGGTCGGAATGCGGGTGGGGAAAAAAACAATGATAACTCGCTTTGGCGGAGCTTGCGTGACGTCACCGCTGGGTGGGCGGTGCTTCGGAGCCCTATTGAGCCTCAGTACCACGTGTTGCAGGAGCGTGGGAAAGAGGCGAGCTTTTCTTCCCAGCAAAGAAAGACCGAGGATCAAATAACAGCACTGCAGAGAGAGAGAAACAGAGAGAGAGACACAGAGAGAGTGAGAAAGAGAGAGAGAGAGAAACAGACAGAGAGAGTGAGAAAGAGAAAGAGAAAAAAAAGAGAGAAACAGATAGAGAGACAGACAGAAAGAGAAAGAAAGAGACAGAGAGAGAAACACAGAGGGAGAGATATAGAAAGAGACAGACAAGAGAGAGAGAGAGAAAAAAACAGACAGAGAGAGGGGGAGACAGACAGAGGGAGAGAAAGAGAGACAGAGAGATAGAGAAAGAGACAGATAGAGAGACAGACGGGGAGAGAGAAAGACAAACTCAGACAGACAGACAGTGAGAGAGACAGGAGATAGCGGGAGGCACACGTGGGGGGGGGGGGTAGCTCCTGACAAGGGCACGAACATGAGATTATTTCAAGCGAATGCAAACACGGTCCCTGAGATACAGTTACAGTAAATACTTTTGATATTTATATTCAGGGAAGATGAATGTAGGTTGATCTGTTAGGACTCTTGAGTCTCTCTCTCTCACACACACACACGTTGGGTACTACTATATTTGTGGGGACATTCCATTGACTCATGTAAAACTGTATCAAAGTAACCCTACTCCTAAACCTAATCCTAATCTCAGTAACTGTCAAAAGATTTCTGCTCTTTTTCTGCATTTTTACTGTTTAATTTCTCATACAAAAGAAAACATGTCCCCACTTCTGCAGATTTGCACGTTTTCCTATCATTATGAGGACATTAGCTCTCCACACACATTTGTTTTATTACATGAAGTCAGAACCACTGAGTTTTGTATTACTGTAGACTATTAATGCTACACCTAAACCACACTAAGCATAAACCTAACTTTAAGTAACCTAATCCTAAACATAACCTTAAACTAAATCTTAGTACGCTAACCCTAAACTTAATCTCAGTAATCTAATATTAAACATAACCTCAAACTTAATCTTAATAACCTAATCCTAAAGTTAACCCTAGTAATTTAATCCTAACCCTAACGTCAATAACCTAGTCTTAAACCTAACCCTAATCTTAACCTCAGTAAGTGAACAATATGTTTCTCGTCCTTTAGCCGGAAACGAGCGTTTTCACTTCCGTCCGCCATCTTGTGGGTCAAACGAGGTAAACAACGGAGCGTGACGAAGCCTGATGTGCTACACATTTGAAAGTTTATTTTATTCACTTGCAAGCCTGACAGTGGGTCATGTATGTTGGGTTCATGGTTGTAAAAATAGATCTGATCTGGACTTTAAATTAAGCTGGTACAGCATTCCAACTGTGCGTTTAACACAGGGAGACCAAACAAGAACACTCAGCGAAGAGCGTCGAAGGAAATGGCTGGAAAATATTGGTCGAAAAGAACAGCCTTCTAAATATGCTAAAGTGTGTAAGGTAAGCTGAATATTTTCATAATTGTCACTGTTTATAGATTTATCTTTATTATTGTTTCCTTAAAAATCCAGCAAAACAAACAATTCATTGACGTGGCATGTAGTCTTGTTTTTTTTTGTCATATTTCAATGTATATAAGAATATAAATAAGGCTCAGCGGTGGCTCAGCAGGCAAAGACACTACCACTATGACCCGAGGATGGCGAGTTTGAATCCCAGTCATGCTGTTTGCCATCAACAGTCGGGGCCCAAGAGAGCAAAAATTGGCAGTGCTCTCTCTGGGTGGTAGATGGCGCTCTCACTCTCCCTATCACTCACACATTACAATGTCCGCTGGCTCAGGCGTCTATTGATTGGTCCAATGGGACCTGGGGACCCTGTGTGTCTTCCTCCAAGCACGTTAGGCTCTCCAGTGACGGTGTATCAGTGGTGGTTCGAAAAGAAGCGGTGGCTGCATCACATGCAACGGAGGAGGCTTGTGCTTGCCTGCACCCTCCTAGAGTCAGTGACATTGCAAAGTGAGGCCTAACGGAGGGGATGGGCTAATTGGCTACCACTACATTGGGAAGGGGATAAAAATGGGCAAAAACCTAGAAGGAAAAAAAATAAAATAAATATATATATATAAATGATGCCATTCTGTTGTAATGCAGAGTGTCATAGTAAGAGCCATAGTAAACAAGAGCCATAAAGTAACAGCGAAAAAGACAATAATACACATAAAACTAATGTAAGTACTTTTAACATGTTTACCAATTTAATGTGTCCAGTAACTGTTTCCAATCATGTAAAAGTATTTAAGGTAATGTCCATCATTTCTTAAACAAGCATATTTTCATGCATATGGAAACGTCATTAGCCTAATAACTGAGCTTTATTTTGACTTTTAAGTCAATAAGGTAATACAATTTGGCATGTAATAGACTAAAGTCTAAACATAAGTTACACAGGTGTACTTTATACAGTTCTATAATCATAATAATCCGTAGATCGTTAGCTTACCCTTGCAGTTAACAGGCACTTGTCCACGAAGGTTATGCTACTAACGTCCTTCACCCATCCACAAACAAATTGATTATAGAGATTATAGAGTGTAGGCACTCACACCATTTACCAGGTAGTTGACGATGTCCAGATATGCAGTGTTCGGCCACTGAAGTACATCTCTTTTCCAATGATGCTTGTGCATCTCGTACGGATCCTTGTCGTTTATGGGGCCAATTTTCTCTAAATATCTCGACTTCGATGCCACATCGAGACCATCAAGGTACCTCTGAACGACTTTCTGTGTCTTCTTCTCGCTTTCCATTCTATTTACGAACTATAATTTGTTAAAAACTAACAAACTAACAGATGTCATAAACTAACACTAACGCTGTAAGCACTATCCATCTCTTTGTCTTGACCCACAAGATGGCGGATACTCAAAACGTGACGTCACACGAAAACTATGGATTAGGGCCTCTGCTTGTTACAAGTACACACTCTCATGCACTCACACACACACACACAAGCACACACTCTCTCTCTCTCTCTCTCACACACACACATAGTGTGAAAGAATCTATGCAGCCCATCCTGTTTTGAAGCTTACAAAACACTCTGGCAAGACTTGGAAGCCAAGTGCCTCCCTGCTTTCAGTTCAGCTGGCCTGCTTTAGGACATTTACAACACTTCAGAATAACTTCAGTATAAACACAAATGTACAACACATACAGACTCATCTCACCCTCCCAAAGTCATTCACATTTAAACTGAGTCCAATTCCCTTCCACACAGAAAAGAGCTTGTGAAACACCACTGTGAGAACTGACTAGGAGAAACATTTCAATAAATACACCGACAAATGAATACAAGAGCCATCTGATGTCAATGGCATATTCTTATTTAGTCTAACATGTACCAGAGTAAAGAACCATCAATAGTTTGGTGACCATTCACATAAAGTGTCAAAATTTGTTTCCTTAGTGAGTTTTGTAAAGTCTTGTCAGGGAAATGTTAAAATAATAAATAATTCATATAAATCTGAGCTTCAGTTTAAATTTTAGCACATAACATTTTTTAAATGTAAAATGTACACGTTTAAGAACGGGCAAACATAGCAAATCTCTATCCTAAAATTTTAGATAAAAAAAGCACACATCACATTATTATTATTATTATTATTATTATTATTATTATTATTATTATTATTAACAACAACAACAACAACCAAGCAACACCAATAAAGTTCAGGCCTTTAATCACTTTCACTGGTCTTTACAGTGAGTACAAAACAAAATGCAGCACATAAAATGAATATTAAATGAAAAATTAAAATTAAATAATAATGCAGTGTTACACATTAAGAGTGTAGAGAATGTGCCACACCCAGAATCCATTATGAATGTACTGGTGTGGTTGGGAACAATTGAGCCTCTAAAAACAAAACTGAGCCCATGTAAAAACAAACCTAACACAGTTCATCTGATGATGTAACGCAGAACCAGTACATTGACCGTATCATCATGTCTGTGGGCAAAAACGTGACAAGAGTCAGTCTTAAAGCAGTACAATACTAGTGTATCTCCAAAAAAACATCATTAAAAAGTTCATTTCTGTCCACAATTTAATTCAAATGGTCAACTGCCATATGACATTCAGTTAAAGTGACATATTTCAAGCCTTTTTTGTTTTAATGTTGATGCTGTTAAAATAGTAATCGACTAAAACTCTAAATGAAGTAATATCTAAATTTGAGATTTAAGACTTCTGATTTTTGAAATTGAACAGAACACAAATAAGAAGACATGCCAGAATCTTCATGAAAACTACTTTACTGGGGCCCTGAGTGGATCAGCAGACTGGTGATGTCACTGAGGATCATAAGCTCGAATCCCTGATCATGCTGCTTGCCATCAGCAGCCGGGGCCCAAGAGAGCAAAATTGGCTGTGCTCTCTCCAAGCAGGTAAGATAGCACTCTCTCCCCAGCACTACTAAGTAATGTCGGCTGGCTCAGGCGTCTGCCAGGCGATCCGTCAGAACTGGGCATTATGCGCTTTCCTCTGTGTGCGTTGGCTGCTCGAGAGCAATGTATTGGCAGCAGTTTGAAAAGAGGCGGAGCTTAACTTCACATGCATCAGAGGAGGTCTGTGTGATTCAGCACCCTCCTACAGTCAGAGACATTACAAATAAAATGGAGTCGATGAATAGGCGGGTCGATTGGCTACCAAACACACTGGGGAGAAAATCAGGGTAAAAATGATCAAAAACATATCTAATATATCTTGCTTTTGTTGTAGTAACTGTCTCTACTGTCCAAGCAAGAGTTTCTACTAGGTTGTGGAGAATTGCTGTGAGCATGTGATCGCATTCAGTCTTGAGTGTTAGTGAGGTCAGGATGATCATCTCTAACTGTTCCCTAAAGTACTGGATGGAGTAGAGAACACAGTTCCATTGCTCAATGCTGGGCGGCTTTATACCCCTCTATCCCACACATGGCATTAGACATGGTGCCAAAGGGTCCAGGTTTAGTGTTATTACTTTTGCACTACTACTCTACAGGGACTAGACAAGCTGTATGTGCATCAACAGTAAAACAAAAAAGGCTTGAAATGTCACTTTATATAAAATGAATATTAAATATGAGTTTTCCTTTTTTAAATTTAATTATGAACAATGAACTTTCTGATGTAACAAACGAACAATTCTCTCAAAGTTTTTCTAGCACTTGGTCTTAGTTTTGAGAACAGAAATGAGCAGCCAAAATGGGCAAAATAGGCTTGCCTGAGCATCAGGTCCATGGTCAGACTGAGCAGTCAATCCTGCAGGTAATCTCTTAAAGCTGAAACAGTTTGGAAATAATTTCAGGCACAACATGTTTTTGGTGATTGTTTTGTTTTTCAGTGGCGCTACAAGGCTAATGTAGCTAACAAGCAATGTAAACGTATAACCACCAATTAGCATTATCCAAGGCTGCTATTTATACCACATCCATTTATAGCAACAGTATGTCGTTTACTGCTGGAAATACCATCATCTGTTCAAGACTATGTAATGACAGTTTGAGGCAAGTATGTGATGATTTAGGCACACAGTTTGCAAAGTGCCCAATGCTTTGCTAAACTATCACTTTAATGACAGTCCTCCTAGGTCCAGCTCAAGGCTGACTGGACATTTCACCATCTGATAAACTCAGCACTTCTTTGAACTGAGACAGTACCCGGTCGTAGTGGGTTCCTTCCCAAAACACCTTCCCACAGCCTGTACAGATGAAGAATTCTGGGATTCGAGGGAGCAGACCTGGAGGCACGGTCTCTAACTGGATCTCGGCACCTCCACAAAATCTGAAGGACTCAGGGTCCAGGACAGAAGGTGGGGCCCAGCGACAGTGAGGGTTGAACAACTGGGCCTCAGGGGGCCTCTGGCCTTCAGGCACCTGAGTGGTATCAAGATCAGAGTCATCCTGAAGGAGACCTGTTGTCAGAAAGGAGAGAGAGAAACCTAAGGATGAATGACATCAATACAGATGGATCAAATTGTTAGAGCTTATAGTGTGGTCCAGCCAGAAACAAAGCCAGAGAAACAACAAGAAACAAAGCCAGAAAAACAACAAGAAACAAAGCCAGAGAAACAGCAAGAAACAAAGCCAGAGAAACAACAAGAAACAAAGCCAGAGAAACAGCAAGAAACAAAGCCAGAAAAACAGCAAGAAACAAAGCCAGAAAAACAAAGCCAGAGAAACAGCAAGAAACAAAGCCAGAGAAACAGCAAGAAACAAAGCCAGAGAAACAACAAGAAACAAAGCCAGAAAAACAACAAGAAACAAAGCCAGAAAAACAACAAGAAACAAAGCCAGAGAAACAGCGAGAAACAAAGCCAGAGAAACAGCGAGAAACAAAGCCAGAGAAACAGTGAGAAACAAAGCCAGAGACACAAGGAGAAACAAAGCCAGAGACACAAGGAGAAACAAAGCCAGAGAAACAAGGAGAAACAAAGCCAGAGAAACAACGAGAAACAAAGCCAGAGAAACAACGAGAAACAAAGCCAGAGAAACAAAGCCAGAGAAACAACGAGAAACAAAGCCAGAGAAACAAGGAGAAACAAATCAAGAGAAACAAAGCCAGAGAAACAAGGAGAAACAAAGCCAGAGAAACAGCAAGAAACAAAGCCAGAGAAACAAGGAGAAACAAAGCCAGAGAAACAAGGAGAAACAAAGCCAGAGAAACAAGGAGAAACAAATCAAGAGAAACAAAGCCAGAGAAACAGCAAGAAACAAAGCCAGAGAAACAGCAAGAAACAAAGCCAGAGAAACAAGGAGAAACGAAGCCAGAGAAACAAGGAGAAACAAAGCCAGAGAAACAACGAGACAAAGCCAGAGAAACAAAGCCAGAGAAACAAGGAGAAACAAATCAAGAGAAACAAAGCCAGAGAAACAGCAAGAAACAAAGCCAGAATGCATGACAAAAGTATGGGCGAGTAATGAATGCGTGGGTGGATGCTTTGTTTTCACAAAATTAGCAATGAGTCACGTGGGCACGCTGATGAAAACTGGGCAGATGCAGGATAAATGGGACAAAATTTCCCTGAAAAGTCGACGATAACTGAATTGAACTGAGGTTCCACTGTATGTGAATTTTGTATGTCTTTTGTACGATGCTAATTGGTAGCTATAAGCATCTAATATGTTTTAGGTACATTCAGTGCCAAGAATTAAAGAATTAACCCTCAGGAATCACAGCTCATATTGGAGTGATAACATCACAGGGCTGGTTCAAGTCTTCACAACATAAAAACAAAGTCACATTGAGCATTGCCATAAATTTCCTTTGAAAGTTATGTTTTGAAACTCGATGCTTGTTTTTTTGATGTTGATAGATTAAGTAAAAACAGAAAAACCAAATTTGATATAAAAGTCAGATTTACATTCCTGTAAAAGTAGAGAGGCATTAGGGGTGAGATGCCCATGAGGAAGCCAACACAATGCAGAGGTGCTTCCTAACACTGCCAAAACGTGGACAAAAAAAACCCTCACACCTGCTTTTTGTTGTAAATAGTTGTATATTGCTTCAATATTTTTTTACCATTATATGTTCACATTCACAATCCGCGTTTACATTTAAATTTTCACTGAGCATGTTTGTATTTTACTGTAAAAACAAATTTGACACTGTTAATTTTTTTGTTGATATAGGATTTCAAAGTGAAAAATAAATGTCCAGTCATGTAGGTGATCTGGACATGGTTAAGATTTTTAACGTTGTATATGAAGGCAAAATCTACTCATTCAAAAATGGCCAAAACAGCTCAAGAATTCTAAGAGTTAAACGTCCAAGATCTGTACCTTTGTGGTAAGGTGGAAATTATGTTAATTTTTAAAAACTTTATGTTTTTGAAGTGAATAGTGTAATGCCTTGCCCTGCGCCCAGTGAGGGGGTAGGGGACTAACCGTGACCCTGATAAGGATTAAGCGGGTGTGATAATGGATGGATGGATGTTTTTGAAGGAATTATTGAATTCATTTCTGACATTAAAAATGAAAATCTGACATGACAAATATCTGTCAAACAGTAGAACATTAATAATTACTAGTGCATCAAAAACTAAAATACTGAAAATGTTTGTTCATTATTAGTAAAAGGAAAACTGTCACATTTTATATTCATGATATGGAATTTTCTTATTGTTTTAATGTTGATCAATTTCATGAGATAGCTCATGAAAATCAGAAATCCAGAATCTCAGATTATTTGAATTTTTATTGTGATTTTGAGTAAAACAGTATCAACATTAAAACACATTTATGTGTCATGAATATAAAATATATGAGTTAAATTTTTTGAATGAAAGTACAAATTAATTTTTTTTCATGCCATTCAAAATTTTGGGGATGCACTAATATCACCATTTTTGAAAAAGATTTTGTTTTAAATGCTTAAATATACTAAATGACTCACTGATGTAATATCAAGACAGTCAGAATAACTTTTTCAAGTGCACACAATTTAAAGAAAATGTACCTAAACTTAATTACAGCAAATAAAGTCTGTTTGCCATATTAACGGTCTCACACAGCAGTTAACAGAACTAATTCACTCATTAGCACCTTCACTCAAATCACTGACCTCGTTTGTTCAGCATCTGTGTCATGTCTTCTCTGGACACCTTCAGGTACTCGTTGTTATTGCAGGCCTTTAACACAAAAAGGAAGATCGTCATTACTTTTTGCTGTATTATTTATTCATGAAACTGTACTTTCATGTAAATAAATCACTTTCCATCATCTAAGAATGAGCCCCCCCTATTATATAAAGAACAAGAAGGCCATCCAAATCAAACACACAGCACAAAGTTCACTGAATTCACAGACTTCAGTGAGGAGGGGAGACTTTATTCAAGGAGCATGAACAAAGAAAAAATAAAAGATGTAGTAACTTATTTATTAGTTTTGGAGTTATAATTTTACATGCTGATGGAGACGTTTCTGGAGAAACGGTGGTGAGATAGATGACTTGGGAGCTTCAAGTGGAGTCAGATCACACATTTCACACAGCATCGCAAATCCCACACACACACACACACACACACACACACTCTGGTAGGTGTGAGGGTAAGTCTCGCCCCTGTGAGTTCACACCCCTGTGTGGCTTTTGTCTGGCCTGCACAGCCGCCTTCTTCACGACAACGGTCTTCAGTGTGAGAGTGACCCCCGCTCCTTTAAACAACACTCCACCGCTAAAAGCCCTGTCGCCACGTCTGATCCCACCCAGCAAACACACACACAGAGTCACAGTCTGTCACTCAGGAGACATCTGAGGTACAAGATGCCAATTATAATTCCGTTCAAATTACCCCTTCAGACTGAGGGTCCATATGTTGGGTCGTACCAAGTCCTTAGTTTTGTGACTACAGAACTTTGACATATCATGAACCACAATGAACATTAAGATTAAAACCTAAACAAACAGGAATTACTGATCACCGCAGGTTTAATTTAACACATAGTTCAGAGCAGGTGTTGGGTTGACGGTTAACTGTACATCATTATTTTTCTTTAATTTATTCATGCAGGAAAAAAGGATTTTAGACAAAAGAATATTTATTTTAATAGTGTGATATTAAAATCTGTTTAGAATAATTTACTGCAACTTATTATGGATATGAACAGTTTTTGCCCATCTTAGAGCCTTTTTGTTCAGATATTTTGTGGCTGGAATTACTATATCAACAGCTGATAGAATAGTGATAAGTGTCACTAATTGAATGAGAATAGAAGAGACTGCAGTTTTAAAAAAAACAGTAAGCCATTCAGCCCAGTATCAGAAATGTTCATTTGCTCCAAATATTTTTGTGGCTTGACAGAGCACAAATCTGAACACACTGATCAACCCATGTGGCCAAAATAAAGAGTTCATATATTACATATAGCCTTCCATCACATGGTATTGTGGACATTTAACAGCTGTAAATAAAAGTTTGAAAATTACATAAAAAATTAAACCAATCAGAATTGTGGCATCTTTATGACATTTCTAAAAATATGTTTATTAGTCATTTTAGTCTAATAAAGTATTCCCTTTTCGCTTTGTATGATGATATTACTTTGATCAGAATTTAGGACAGCAGACGAATTATAAAGGAGAACCGCTCACTAGTTGAATATAAAAGGGAACGCTTGTAACACTCAACATGGCGTCTGATTACAGGACGGCATCACATCCTTCAAGAAACAGAGCCAATCAGATTGTTTATGCCAAGAGTGAGAAAGTCACTGTGAAGACCTGCACGAGAGCAGTAGTCAGAAAAACGTGATAAAATGTTTTTGTCTGATTTTATCAGCGATTTCAGATATTGTTTTTGAAACGGTTTGAATCTTCAGTTTGGATTATTTTGCTCTCTCCATTCAGAGAAAGAGGAGTCTGGTCTTGTTTGAGCGGAATTAACTTCCCATGTTGCAAAGATGGTCAAAGAGTGTTGCCTATAAAGACTTTGGGTGGATTCCCATGTCCTAAAATGTGAGATAACTCAACAAAATCTTTGAAGTAAATTGCTTAAAAATGTGACGTTTTACAGGCCGAGCTGAACAGATGTACAGCTCCTTCACCACATGTGCGGAACACGTCTTTGAGGTGACATGAAACGATCCAGACGTATGAGTGTGTGTGTGTGACTGACACAGGTGCCCTTCGCAACCCCTTGTTGCTCACTCTCACGCTCTCCCAGTTCCACCTTGGATGATCTCTTCCCACACACACACACACACATTGCGGTGGTGGCGCGGTGAAAATACTGGCAACTATTTACCCAACTCCTGAGTTTCCCATGCCAGAGCAAGTCAAAACCTGCTTGGGCAACACTGAGCTTATCCCAGTACAAGCCTTGCTTTCCACCCTCTATGTGTTCGCATTGAGGGCCACGCACGCAAGCTAGCACTCCCTCTCTCACAAACATCCATGTCTGTGAGACGGAAAGAAAGAAAGTCGTGACTCGATGGAACCCTCCGGCAAACGCGATGTCAAAAGCACTTTGGAGAAGCCAGCCAGGTGTTTTTCATACGAGTCCATATGTCGTTTTCCACACGTGTGCTCCGGTGCTTCAGAACCATCCCAAACAAAATGACATTTTTCCTAAATGTCAAGCAGATGCAGCAAATTCTAGACTGTGAAACATTTTCTTCCCCCAAGCCATCAGACGTCTTAATCAGAATCTGGACTGAACACACACACACACACACACACACTCCTGTAACTTTGAACTTACTTCATCTGCATTACTTTAAACTGCTGCTAAACTAAAGGACTTTTAATAATTATCTGCTCTACGAGTGACGTATGTTTACATTTTTTCTGCTTCATAATGTATTTTCTGTATTTGCACTTTACCTTCACACACACTGAACTCTTCACCGACTCCCCTCTCCTGTATTTATTGTACTGTATTGTTTTGTTGTAGAGGTCCTGAGGAGCATTGTTTGGTTTCACTGTATACTGTACACATTGTTGAAAGGTTTGTGCACTGACAGTTAAATAAGGTATTTTAGTGATTTTCTACATGTAAATAAGTTAAACACAACAGAGAACTTCAGAGATAACAGCCACCATGTGTCTCATTTTAAAAGGTAATGGAAGAGATGGAGGGAAGAACTCCAGACTGGAGCAGGGTTGAGTTTCCTGCACTAACTCCATTAATTTAGTATAATGGGACACCTCAAAGGTTATCCTGGTTTCCACACATTTAGGTCTTTTTGTGTATTTATGTTTCATGAGGAGTCTCTAAAAATCAGAAAACTGTCCATTTTTAGTAAATTAGATTCAACATTTGCCAATGTGATTTTCACACAACAGAATTTGACGGTGCCTATTCTCGATGCCCAGGGGGGTAGTTGGGGTTAGGTGCTTTGCTCAAAGGCCCTTCAGTCATGACCTGGAGATCGAACTGGCAACCTTCCTGTCTCAAGACCAGATCCTTAACCACCAGACCATTTAAAAATAAATTTGTTATTGGCTGTTGTTGTAGTAAGTAATCTATCAACTGATACTATGATTGTTACAGTTACAATTAAAAGTTTCCAGAGCATTGATATAGAACTGTGACAAAAAGTGTGTTCATTCAGAATTTAATGTGAAAAGGTAAACCGTCATAATTAATTAATTACATACATTTAATTTGATGTAAAATGACATATTTCAAACCTTTTCAAAGTGTTTCAATGGCAAGTTAATCAAACTCACAATGAAATATAATAATAATCAAGTTGAGATTGTGGATTTCTGATTTTCATGAGCCAAACTGATCACCAGTGAAACTAAAAAGCTTGACTAAGTGTAATTCATATAAAATATGACAATTTTCTCTATGAATTAAATTATGAACACAAATGAACTTTTCACAGTATTCTATGTGTGTGTGGCACTGAACAGAATTAATACACACCTGCCAGCCAATCAGAAAACAGTGTTTTTTTGTCAATGAGGTATAAGACATTTTAACATTTACTCTTTATTAAACAAATTAAACATACTCAATTACCATAAAACAGGGTTAATTTTTCAAGTGACTGCACATTAAATTCAGCAAATGAATAGAAATGATGCACTAAATGTGTAAAAAGTGTCATTTATGTTAAATCATTCTCTCTTTTACACAAGACTATAATAAAAGTCCACATAAATCATATTTATCATAACACTAAACTGTCAGTTTTCTTTGTAAAAGCACATTCATAAACCTTTGCTTAGAACAGTAGTCAAGCCAAGAAGCAGCGAGGAACCTTAATTTGTATGCATGTAAAGCAGTTATGCTTCCTGAGACACAAAAATAATCATTAATAATCAATACAACCTCAGACTAGAAACTGCGCTAAGGGACTAAACTGTGCACTCTGACCCGGTCCGAGTGATTTCCAGACATTAACACAACACATAAGGGTTCAATCAACGGCAGCTTTTCTCAGTATGACTGTGAGGGAGCGAGCGAGGCAGAGACAGTGTGAAAGAGAGAGAGTGACCGCAGACTGGCTGGGGTGGAGGAGGGGTGCAGAGGGAAAACAGTCTTTCTGACTCACACAGACTTCTATCTATCTCTCTCTCTCTCTCTCTCTGCCGCTCCCATGGGAAAATCCTGGACTACACACAGGAGGCTGGACTGCTGGGTCACATGATCAGGCAGCTGGCCAATGTGGCGAGAGCGCTTTGATTCAAACGGACGCGAAAGCAGGTAGTGTGGGAATAAAGAGGGAGGTGAAGGGGGTGTCAAAAACCTCTCACTACTTCATAGTCTTTACGACTGGTCTTTAATACCAAACTGCACTGCATGACCAGTGAGACAAGCAAGACAGTCAATAACCACCAGAGATTTAGCCTCCAAAGGCATCTTATACTGTGATCAGGTCAGCTAGACAAGAAAAATCAGACATACAAGGTTATTCATTACAACTGACCGTACACTACTGCATCTCCAAAAATAAAATTATAAATTAATATTGTGGAAAAAGTTAATTTGTGTCCATAATAAAGTCCTATTTTATATTTATTACACATAAAGTGACATTTTAAACATATTTTTGTTTTCATTACGATCAGTATGGCTTACAGATCATGAAAATCAGAAATCCAGAATCTCAAATTATTAGAGTATTTTTCTCTCTCTCTCTCTCTCTACATTCACACTACATTAATATTACAAAATTAAAGAAGGGCATTTAAAGCCCACCTTACGCCTAACGACTTTCACACAATTTTACTGTCGTAGACAATTTTTCAAAGTCGGGATAAAATCATGAGAGTCTTGCTGGAGTCGAGTTGCAGTCGTGTCATCTCGATCGTTGGTGTAAGGTGGTCAGGACTCAAAGTTTTAGTCTTTTTCTCATCAAGGCGTTCTGATAAAATCAAAAATGTTTAATATTATCATAAATCTTAAGACTTGGCTCACACAAATAATGACGTGAACACTGTTGGGAACCACTAGGCACGTACAGGAATGTCTGGCAAGTAAAGAAATTGGACATGGAGGAGAGTCCGGCGAGAGCTTGGAAACCAAGGTTCTCCTGTGTTCACAACACAGAGGAAAAGGAAAAAATTGGATAAATTGTTAAACCCCTCGAAAGACCAGGTATGCTATGCTAAAGCTAACTAGCTAGCGAAACACCCCTGAATGGGGCTACTTAATCTAATTTTAATCTTAAAAGTTATTGTTCTGCCCAACACCCTGAAGAAAATGAGGAGCATGCAAACACACAGGACCAGTAATCCATGGATGGGAATCATAGAGATTAAGTGTTGACAGTATTTTCAGCACTGATAGCACTGTGTTTGTAATGCACTTTATTATGTAATGTAAGTTACGAATTTTTTATTTTGCACTATGTTGTCTTATTGTGCGTCGAGTTATTTTTGATACAAAGAAAAGTTTAATACACATTTTGCAACAATTCTGCTCTTTATTGCATTAATTCTATGTCAAATGAAAGCAGATGGGAAATATTCTCAAAAGAAATCTAGTTGCCGTCTTTAAATTAGTGACCCTGCAAGATCCACAGTCTTTCCAAAATCTTAGACTGTGACTAGTCTCTGACTAAAAAGTCTGTAGATGAGAGATGGTGTCAGACTTTAGTCTGTTAAGTCTTTTCAGAATCTTTTCAAAGTCGTTAGGTGTAAGGTAGCCTTAAGTAGAAGCATGCAGTGGTGATTTTCTCATCTCAAACTACTTATTGAAACAAAGCCAACAACAGTGGTGGGTAAACTCCAACAAACAATGTCAATGTCTCAATAACGTGTCCCATCCTTGAGCATCAATTACAGCTTGACAACAACGTCTCATGCTGTTCAGCAGTCGACTTATTGTCTGCTGAGACATGGCATTTCACTATAATTGAACATACAGAGTTAAGAGCCTCTACACGGCGACTCAGCTGATCCCATAAGTTTACTGGAGAAAGTGCAGGCCTCTCCATCTGAGGTACCTCAGTCTCCAGCAGCTGTTACATCAGCTAATGATGTAACCTTGATGAGCTGGAGCATCGTCATCCATGAAGATGAAATGAGGCCTGTGTTGTTCATGCAGAGGCACAATGACTGGATTAATGATGTTATTACAGAAGTCTGGGCTTGTCACTGTACCATTCACACAGTGTAGAGCAGCTCTGTATTGACTAGACACACTAACACCACCACCACCAAAGACTCGTCTGGTGACAACAGTGGCGATACATAGCGTCTCCTTCACGTCTCCAACATTGTTGGTGGTCATCATTTCTGTTCAGCATGAATCCACCTTCATCAGTGAACAGCACTGAGGTCCACTGGTCCCTCATCCAGCGTAAATGCTCATTGGTCCATGCAAGATGATGACGCCTGTGTCTGGTGGTGTGGTCAGGTACCCTTGCAGGTCGTCTAGCACACAGACCACACTGATGTAAACGGTTTTGAATGGTCTGATGTGACACTTGGGTGCTTCTCACCTCCCTTAAATCTGCTTAGAGATGTATGGCATCATCATCCGGTTCTGCAGGACACTGCTCACAATGAAGTGGTCATCAGTGTGTGATGTGGCCAAAGGACGTCCACTTCTTTGTCTTTCTGTGACTCTTCCAGTCTCTCTGTGTCTCTGTTACAACCTGCTGATGACACTCTGTCACACTCTAAGTTCAGTGCTCACTTCTGTCTGAGAACATCCTGTCTGAAGCCTCACAGTGGTGAGGTACTGATGATCAGGTGTTAAGTGTGGTCTCAGTGTGATGATGTCAGAATGTGAACAGCCTGATTGAGGAGGAGTTAAAATACCAATTCTAACTGAAGGACATTTATTGTTGATTCATGGATCAAACACTTGTGAATGTTACTGATAAGCTCCTTGTTAGAGAAGCAAGTTGTACAAAAAGTCCTGAAACACTGAACAGTTGGACATGTGCATTCAAACGTTTAGAGACCGTCACATTAAGTTCACCTGTAAAAGGTCAGAGTGCATTTTAGGTTCATCCGGACATTTCACCTGAAAGCCAAATATCCCAAATGTTTAGTGAGTAGTGTCTGTGAGCTTAGGTTTTTGAATTAAACTTTGAATACAAATGAGATGCAATTTGAGATACAATTTGGAGATGCACTGCAATTTCTTACATGAAAAGTAAACAAAAGTATGAATCTTGACTGCGGATGGATTTTAAATATCAATAGTAAATACTTTAGGTTATAGTAAGGAACATGGAGGTGGCAGGTTGCTGAAGACAAGATTTTTGTCCATTTATAAACAAAGACGGCCTCTTTTATCAATCGTTTTACATCATTTAGAAGAAATTATCCAGAGCAACTTACAAACAGCAGAAGATACAAAATACTAGAGAAGCTCCTACAAGAACCTGTCTAGAGCAATAGAACAGTCTGAGTAACAACAAAGACGAACATAAAGAATAAAATAGTGATGTTGAAAGAAGAAAACAGGTCATCTTAGATCGGGGTGTCAATCCTGGTTCTGGGGGTCTACCACCCTGCAGAAGTCAGATCCAACACAGTGTGATGTTTAGATGAGCCTGGATGGCTTTATTACTTGGATCAGGTGTGTTAGATTAATGTTGGTGCTACACTCTGCAGGGTGGTAGACCTCAGGTCAAGTATTGGGCACCACTCATGGTCCACTGAAGACTTGTGTTGGATAAGTTGGAGTGTTTTGGATCTGAACTCTCCATAGTGGTTAAAGTGAAAGCGACACACTGATCAATGTACTTGCACGGTGCAGTGAAACACACAATCAGGGAGCAGTTGGGAGTTAGCTCAAGGGCACTTCAGTCATGTTCTGTCGGTTCAGCGAAGTAAACTAGTGTTCTTCCAGTTAGAAGGCTGGTTCCTTATACACAACCCAATGGCTACCCCCTGTGGTAGATTCCCAGGGGCCCCCTTTTCTCTAGGTATTGCCTGAAAAGGTGAGTCTTCAGAACTGAGATCCTGAAGCTCACATGGAACTTCAAAAACAGCACACATAGAACATTAAAACAGCATGGTCCACCACACGACTATGAATAATATTCAGGATTTTACCTGGTCTTACAACTCTCAACATTATTAGGTATGAAATCACTCAACATAGTCAATGATTAGCAGACGATCCAATTCCCAAGAAAAAAGCCACACGTTCTAAACAGCAAACAGAAAGTTTGAGTCCACTCTGTAATTAGACCCCAGAGTGCTCATTGAGGTTTAGTAAACTACCCAAAGTTGACCTCTCCTCCTTTCTTTCCCACTGCCTTAAGGTGGTTTTCATTAGCGGGCCTGTCAGTGCTAATAGCCTGTGTTTTGTGTGTGTGACATGAACTTCTAAACACTTTACTCTCTTTTCTTTCTTTAAAAAACACCTCTTCTAATGAATGCAACTGCTTTAAGTTGCACCCTTGGCCAACAGAGATGTACAAATGCACACACACAGCTTGTCTAGTCCCTGTACAGAAGTACTGCCAAGAGAATAGGACTCTCTGCAGCAGATAACCAAGAACCTACTGCCACCACAACTAATGCCAGGTGTGGGCTAGAGAAGTATAAGCTGACATTGAGCTGTGAAGCAGTAGAGCTGTGTTCTCTCAGATGATGGTGCCCCATCCAGTACTTATGGGATATGTTGGAGAGTTAGGGATAAAGTGAAGGTGATGATCCTCCAACATCCTGACCTCACTAATGCTCGTCACTAAACACAATCAAATCCTCACAGCAATGTTCCAGAACGTATTAGAAAGCCTACTGTGGACAGTACAGACAGTTACAAAGGCAGAATAAACTTTTTGGGTGCCCTTGATTTCATTTTTTAAACCCAATTTTCTCTACAGTGTGTTGGCAGTCCATCAACCAGCCCATTCCTTGACTCTCCTCATCACTTATAATGTCTCTGACTCTAAGAGGGTGCAGACTAACACAGGCTTCCTCCGATGCATGTGAAGTCAAGCTCCGCCTCTTTTTTGAACTGCTGCCAACGTGCTCGGAGGAAAGCTCAGGATCCCCAGTTCTGATGGGTCACCTGGCAGACACCTGAGCCAGCTGACATTACTTAGTAGTACTGGGGAGAGAGTGCCATCTTACCCAATTTCTCTCTTGAGCCCGACTGCCGATGGCAAGCAGCATGACCTGGGACAAAAACCTGAGGCCAAATAGTTACAGTGAGGAAAATAAGTATTTGAACACCCTGCAAATTTGCAAGTTCTCCCACTTAGAAATCATGGAGGGGTCTGAAATGTTCATCTTAGCTGCATGTCCACTGTGAGAGACATAATCTAAAAGAAAACATCCAGAAATCACAATGTATGATTTTTTAATCATTTATTTGTGTGTTACTGCTGCAAATAATTATTTGAACATGATTTCCATTGAAACTCCATGATTTCGAAGTGGGAGAACTTGCAAATTCGCAGGGTGTTCAAATACTTATTTTCCTCACTGTAACTATTTGGCCTCAGGTTTTTGTCCGAGGTCATGCTGCTTGCCATCGGCAGTCGGGGCTCAAGAGAGCAAAAATTGGAGGGTAAGATGGCACTCTCTCCCCAGTACTACTAAGTAATGTCAGCTGGCTCAGGTGTCTGCCAGGTGATCCATCAGAACTGGGGATCCTGAGCTTTCCCTTTCCTCACTGTATGTCTAGACAACCTCCAAAGTGGCAAAGCTTGTGAGGGTGCTGCCAGTCAGCAGTAGTCCAACAGGTCTTCAGATCTTAGTCTGTGGACTGTACTAGAACAGCAAGTCTGATCCACAGCAGCTCCACCTCACAACTTACAGGACTTAAAGGATCTTAGAGCTTGTGCTAGATACAATAAGGCACCTTGTTGAATCTATGACTTGGTGGGTCAGTGCTGTTTTGGTCTGATGTGGAGGGCCAAATGCATATTAGCAGACTGGTTTTAATGTTCTGGTTGAATAGGGTAAAAATGAATAGTTGGTAGTGACCACTAAGCTGTGAACTTTTCATAAAGACAATTGTTCACAAAACAGAGGCTGTTAGGAGCATATTTAGCAGTAGACGTTGTATACTAGCCAGTCTCAAACTGTCCACTGGCATATGAATTACTTTTAAACTTAAAAAAATAAATATAACAAAAAACAACATCCTCCAAAATGAGGAAGAAAAAATTTACATTGCTTTTAATTGAAGTCAATGGACCAGACATATTCTGACATCATACATTTGGCCCATTTCTTTTGGTCCAGTCATCATTAAATTGACATACAATGTAAACAGCAACAAGCTTTTTCAGATTCTATATAAAAATAAAATTTTTGCAAATAAACTCCTTATATGTTTGAAGAAATAATTGGTTGACCACAAACTCTCCACTAACGTGAACTTTTTCACCGCTTATAAACAGTGTCCTGCAGCTGCACTGCTGTTAGCTTTGGACAGTTGTTGTGGGCTGTAGACTCGAGTGTGTTGGCAGCTTTGCCTGAGGGGGACGTGGTGTACGATGGAACCCCACGCAGGGGCAGGGGAGAAGATACACAATGGCCAACGAGGAGGCTCTTTGTGTGGGCTCTGGGCTCCAGGGCCCCGGGGCCAGTCGAGGCTTTGTGTGACGCTCTGGACCCGGAGCTACTAGCCTTTCCACCCTGAGCTATTGATGCCTGGCCTCCTCTCACAGTGTCAGAGTGAACCTCTTTAGCGCTGCCCAAAGCCAGGGATAATAGCCCGGCTGCCAGCAGCCTCAAGCCATGATAGTGCATAGCTCTCTTTCTCTCCCTTTCACTCGCACTCGGGGGGGTCACCGTCAATGACTCGCACATACTTGCAACTGCCATGGCGATGGTGAACAGGAATCTGGAGGCTTTTCTCTACAGCCACGTAGGTGGCTAAAGCAGGGGTGATGTAGTGAAAGTCAGGAAGGGATTCAAAATGGTGGCACCATCCGTGACTGAGGGAACAGTCAAGAGGAAAGAAAGGATGTTTATATATGAAGGCTGTAAATCTCTGACCTCTTAACAATGGGGTCTGATTATGATCCTTTAGGACACAATTCAGCCATGAAATCTCAAACTGCAACACAATTCAATTTCAGTTTCCTGTTCACAATTGTTTTTCTGTGGTATGAATGGTACTATGTACTATAGTTGTGGGGATAATGTAATTGTATCACCACTGATAAAATTAAATCAAAGTGAAACTAAATGGACACATTCTGTTCAGAGCTCAAACTTAAAAATGGCATTTTCTTACACTTTGTAGTGCACAACTTCTTTTCATTTGCTGGGATTTAACTTCAAGTAGCAAAACATACAATATAAAATGTGCTTTGACACATTGTGCGCAACATTTTTGTGAATTTTTTAATTTATCTTTAAAGGCACTTGAATATAACAGGATACCAGGACTTCATATGAAAATGTTCAGAACAATCTCAGCATAAAAAGCTATCATTTGACCTAGAGCTCTGCACAAATAGATAAAAATGACCCTGAAGCTTAAAAGCTGAAAAACTATTTTGTAAATTTTTAAAATATTTTGTGAAAACAGACGTTTGCTCATGAAGAGAAATAGTTTTGGTATTGAAATAGTCTTTAGATAGATTTTTCCCATAAGATAATGTAAAATGAAGGTAAATGTGTAATGAATGTCTAAGTCGCTGAACATTTTGTGCAACATTTCACAGTTTGAATGTGGACTGAATGAAGAATGAAATCAGCGCACAGTGTTTCCTATTGGTCAACTTCATACTAAATGTACCAAATCCACCAACTGCACATGGTAAGATGCAGATGGGGCAGGCCTTAGTGATTTCTTGACTTTCCAATGGTCAGTTTCTTACTGAAACGAGTCTTTCATGCAGTGAGAAACAAATGATATGTATCTCAGTCCTTCTTCATAGACTCTGATCTCTGGTTGTGAATCTCCAGATAAGATGGAATGGAAAGGTCAGACTTTGAAGATCCAAGAAATGTTTAAATCATGTTTCTGTGCTGTATTTGTTGACCCAGAAGGTTAACGAGTGGGCAAGCTTCTGCATGTAACTGTATACAGAAAATAAATCATGGTTGATATTGGTTCTCCTATGATATCGACTGATATTGAGAACCTGCCTGTTTATGTGAACACAAGTCCATCATATATCATACATTAGTGGTCACCAACCCTGCTCCTGTCCGTTTAACTGTTTCCTTCAGATGTGCTTGATTAGCCGGGTCGGTGGTGAAACATATGAGAAGGCAGATCCCAAGAAAAGAGCCCACTGTCCTACATCACTGTTTACAGCACTCCTAGTTTATGGTATGAGCACTAATTCACTAAATCACTCATTCCCAGTCCCAGGCCTAAAGGGAGCCTGGAACTACATTATACATCCGGGATTCAGACAGATAAACTGATAGATACCTTTCGTTCATAGAGGCAGATCATTACAGAGGTACAAAAATGTATTACTGGATAAATTAATGTCACCATAAAACTTGTTTAATTTTACATTTGTTTAATAACGCATTTAGAAACAGTGTGGAGTCTACTGTTCAATCAACAATCTACACTCTGCTTCAGTCTACTAGAGCATCTAAAAGCAGAATATAAGTTCATTTTAGTCTAATGTTTTATTCAAAACGTATATAAAAATAAATATATTTAATTTATATTACTTACATATAAAGTGACATTTCAAGTCTTTTGTGTTTCAGAATCAGAACTAGACTTTACTGGCCAAGTACATTTGCAAAGGAATTTGTGTTTGGTTTTTAAACGTTGATCAGTTTGGCTTATAATGAATAAAATCAGAAATCCAGAATCTAAAATTATTTAAATATTTCAAGTTTGGGTAAAATACTATTCAAACAGCATCAACATTTAAACAAAAAGGCTTTAAATCACTTTATATTTAATGAATATCAAATACAAACCGGATTCCAAAAAAGTTGGGACGCTATACAAATTGTGAATAAAAACTGAATGAAATGATGTGGAGATGGCAAATGTCAATATTTTA
>BRDA01045556.1:0-16407 GCA_036984385.1 Crenuchus spilurus
AGCATCACGTAGTGACCTGACCACTATCCTGCAAGAAGAATGGCTTAAAATCCCTCTGATCACTGTGCAGGACTTGTGTATGTCATTCCCAAGACCAACTGATGCTGTATTGGCCGCAAAAGGAGGCCCAACACCTACTAATAAATTATTGTGGTCTAAAACCAGCTGTTTCAGTTTTATTGTCTAACCCCTGTATGTATGTATGTATGTATGTATGTATGTTTGCCCAGATATGGTTGGCACTCTGTCCTGGGTGATCCCTCTAGTGCTCGATGCAGTCCTCCAGGTGGATGGTTGCTTCCGGTTGAGAGTACGATGTGCGCGACTGGCTGCCGCTTCTTGCCGGTGTGTGTGGTTGAGTGTGTGTAAATGGAGTGTGTTGATTGTAAAGCATTCTTGAGTATCTAGAAAGGTGCTATATAAGTGTAACGTTCATACACTCATTCATTTCATGTTAAAAATCCTTTGCAGATCCTTACTGAGTAGTAGCAGTGAGAACATTCAAATTACAGATGTAGGGAAAAGTTTGACAGGCGATGTATGTTTTTCTATATTGGCCAGAATAGGGATTTTTCATCAACCCATGGACATCTTGCTCCTATTTGTAGGCCTTGAAGAAAGGGAGAGCTCATTTCATGCTCATGGCCCAAGCAGCTCCCCTTATGTTGTGATTATTTTTAGGCCTTACAAAATGAGTCCATCTGCTCCAAAGACACTTCTGCATACAGTCACACAATTGGAGATACAACACACACAAACACACACACACACACACGAAAGACATCAGGAGGTTGGAGATGAACTCATCCTTAGCACACTGTGAAGGACTTTATTGTTCTGGATAATATTGACTCAACTTTGAGCTCCCTCGCATCAACCTTTAATGGTGTTTACCCAGGACAGTGCGGGTGGAGGGTGTGGGGGGGTGATCCACAGTCTCTGAAACACAGATTAAAGAGCATCACCCAGCTCCGGTGTCTTATAGAAACACCCAACACGTTCAAACACAAGCAAGCGCTTCCCAAGATCAACCCCGAACCAGCAGGCCCAATCTGCCATTATCATTCTGCTCGTGCCATTCATTCCAAATGCAACTCGTGAAGTCATCTTTCTGTTTGTCTGGAGCGGCACAAAGGCAGGGTGCGTTTCATTTCGAGCACACCCCACTCGCTGGCAGGTACAAGTGGACAGTTCCCAGCATTTATAAATACAACTGAACACTCGTTAGGTCATTTAAGTGCCAGGCTGCAGAGCTTATCCTGTAATAGCAATAATAATACATTCATTTATTATAAAGCATGTGACCTACAGTGCAAGTCAAAAGTCTGGGCACACTTGACTGTGCAGACCATGCATGTTTTTCATCATCTTAGATGATTATGCTTAAGTGGTTGAAACAGATTTCTAGGACAAATAAAAAGTGTTTGAAGTATGTTTCTGATATACTGACAGAAAACAAAAGAAACTGCAAATATATATATATATTTCAGAAGATTTTTTTCTAGCTGTATAAGCTAGAAAAGCTGTATAAGCAGATAAAATCCACAAATGTTGCTGCTCCAGGTTCTCTTCAATGATAGAAAGATGAGGTAGAACAGTGTCATGGCTTTTTAGCTCAGTTTTACACTGAACTTATTAACTTCAGTAAAGCTGTTTACTCTCAGCCAGACATTTAGCACCTATTTCATGCAAGGCATCATGGGATGTAGATATGAATACAGTCGAATAAGAGACATAAACATGACAATAAACACTCTAAACACTAGGAATTTTTTTCCTACATTGTAAATAAACACTGAAGTCATCCAGACTCTGAGTGAACACATAAGGAGTCATGTAGTAAACTTAAAAGTGTTAAACAAACCAAAACATGTTTTAGATTTTACTTCAAAGTAGACACACAACTGATGTCTCAAACACATTAAGAGGCAAGAAATGCAAGTCATGAACTCTTGACAAGACACAGCTGTTAACCGAAAGCCATTCCAGGTGACTACCTCATAAAGCTGACTGAGAAAATGCCAAGAAAGCTGCATCTAAGCAAGAGGTGCCTACTGTGAAGAATGTCAAATATAAACATATTCTGGTTTGTTTACTTGTTTGTTTACTAAATAATTACACATGTGTTTATTCACAGTCTGGATGACTTTAGTATTAATCTACAATTCAGAACATTTTAAATAATGAAAAACCACTGAATGTGCAGAAGTGTGTCCAAACTTTTGACTTGTACTGTATGCAAGAACTTTTTCACCAAGAGTATGTCTAGAAAAGGTTCACCGTTAGTGAAATAAGGATTGTAAAGCTGTGTAAAGCCTATAATCTCACTGTAAACAGCTTGTGAGAGAAACAAAAACGGAACTAAAAGCAGTGATACTGTTTTACCTCAACTTTCTACCAGAGAAGACTGAGCATCTAAGACTAAGACTCTCAGACTATCTAAGAGTATCTAATTTTGTGGACTTTATTATAATCTCAAAATGGCAAAAAAAAGCATTTTCTTCTGAAATAAAAGTACATGTACTGTATGTGCTTTCAGGTAAAACACTGAGTTTAACTGGTGACCCCAAACTTTTGTGTAGTAGCGTATGTTCATACTAATGACTGGTACCGCACATTTCAAACATAGTTAGGAGGGCTTTACAGCAAGTGCAGATACAGAGATGTGATGACTGCGAGGTTTGGCCCTGTGCAGCGTGGCCCCGGCCAGACACAGATACATTTCTGACCCCCCTCACACTCTACCGACGCTAAACTCTCCTGTGCTGCTGCATTCCCACAGCGGGCCGAGCGATCCATAGCCGCATTCCACGGGCCTCTGTCTAAACAGGAAGGAGAAAGAGAATCAGTACCTCTTTGTAATGGAACGACAGAGCAGGCACAGAGCCAGGCAAAAAGGGAAAGAAAGAAGGAAGATGGGGATAAAGAAACAAGGTACACAAATGGGAAGAATGAGACAGAATAAAAGAAATAAACGAGGAAATAAAGCACCAAAGAACAGCAGAGCGGGGGGGCAATGGAGGTGAAAGGGACAAAAGAATTAAATAAACTTTAGTATGGACACACCGGAGAGTCAGAGTATGTACATATGTGTGAGTGTGTGCGACCAAGTGTCTTACACACCACACACACTATTTTATGGGAGGACACTTAAGGTGCATCCGGCCGTTTAATGTCAAGAGGCCCGCTGTTATGACAGGGAATTTCTCCATACAGCCACTGTACACTCACACACTGAGCTGAGCTATAGCCTGTATGGTCAGTATATATGCCTTAGCATGTATATTTGTATACTGTGCGTGTCATAACAGCTTGAACTTTACATGTTTTTTTACACCACATGGCAACCCAGGCTGGCCTTTACATTGCACGAAGGTTACACTGGACAATAGAAATGGTCCACAGTGACCTCAAATCTCATCACATTAACATTCAGTAAAAGATAAGAAGGTGCTTCCTTGTTTTTTAGGCTGTAAAACCACAATTTCAAAGACCCGAGTCCTGTTCCAACAGCAACAGCATGTTTCACATTTTAATTGTATCATTACTTGATTCATTTTGCCCATATTAGTGTCATATGTCACCAAACGCCTTAAGGAGACAGATCTAGCCAATTCTACCAGCTGTTTCCACAGGACAAACACATGCAAGGAATACATTAGTGAGAGCTTTGAAACTGAAATTCTGAAACTGAGTAGAGAGAAAAAGGGGATTTGGCATGAATACAAACACAAAGCATGCATATAAGTTTAGTAGTGTAACCAGTTCAAGTTAGGCGGCCATAGTTACTTTTGTTCATCTCAGTGCAGCTACCTTCAGATGAACTCAATGCTAGCTAACACAGGAATCCAGTTTTGAAACAAAAAAAATAAAAAGCCCCTTGGGTGGTTCTTCCCCGAGGCCAGCTGCTTTTGGGAATACACACATTCCTAATGAGAAAGGCGGATGTCTGCATCTAATTATTATTTTGTTTTAACATTCAATGACTCACATTATTTTATTGATACAGTCTACAGCAGACATTTGATCGGTTTATTAAAATCCTCTGCATGTTTTGCAGCATTTCTGCTACAGTACCGCTGCCTTCACAGGCCCACTGTTGTTTCCAGACGTCAGAGATGTTTGAAAAGTTCTCCTAAACTGTGTTTGTCAAAACGGTGGAAATTTTAGCTGGTCAAGTGGAGGTTTTGTTGGGTCGAGTGTAGAGAACACAGTAAAGTGAGATTAGTACTTGTAATGATTCGCAGGAGTGGATTGGCTCCTTTCAGTTTCCTGGCATTAACAAACAAATTAATTTAGAGTGGCTCAAATAAGTCCAGAGCAAACCGCTTCCTCAATCCTTTTGAGTAAACTCTGCTAATTGCGTTTCTACACTGTGTGTATACAGAACCACACCAAACTTTCAACAGATTTTACCTGTTTTGTTGAAAGATCCGTCGAACCTCACTGCTGTGTACTCTTGAGAGGGGAGGAAGAAATCAAGGACATGGAGATTTGGACTCTGTCCAGTCTCAGAAACTGTGAAGTGGCCAGATATCACAAAGAGAAAAACCAGACCCTGTCAGTCTCCGACCAGCACACGACTCACGACTTCTGGCAGCGGCAGCAGCAGCAGCCCAGTCTTATCCATGTTAACCAGAGCACAGGACACGCCACGTCCTAAACATCAGGAGCACTCTGGTCTTTGATCCGGCTTTTACTTTTAGAATCGTGTTTGATGGAGATGTTCACCTTTACAGTACCAACATACAGGGGCGGATTTGGAAATTCTGGGGCCCCAAGCAATGTTATGTCTGGGGGCCCTGATCAAACAAATTCCTTTTTATAATTATGGTTATGGTGCAGTGTGGGCTTGAACATAAATTATTATTATTATTATTATTAATTATTAAAAAATAGGGGCGGCATAGTGGCTTAGTGGTTAGCATGTTTGCCTCTCAGTGCTGAGGTCTTGGGTTCAAATCCCCATCTGAGCAGAGTTTCCATGTTCTCCCCGTGTCTGCGTGGGTTTCCTCCGGAATCTCCGGTTTCCTCCCACAGTCCAAAAACATGGAGGTCAGGTGAATTGGGTACTCTAAAATTGTGTGTGTGTGTGTGTGTGTGTGTGTTTCACCCAGTGATGGACTGGCGCCCTGTCCTGGGATTAGTTGAATAGTGTAATGCCCAGCCCTGCGCCCAGTGAGGGGGTAGGGGGCTAACCGCGACCCTGATATGGATTAAGTGAGTGTGATAATGGACGAATGGATTATTCGTAAATATTAAACATTATTATTCATAATATTGCATTAATATTCATAATATTTAATAGTTAATATTAATTATTATTATTAATCATTGTTATTAATAATCAAATTCATATTAATCATTAATAAAATCCTAATTAATCATTTAATATTAATAAACTGTAGCATAAAATTAGCATCCAATTATGTGCTTCACCTTGTTAATCAACTTCACTCCAATTCATTATTATTCACCAATTTTACACTTATATTTGGACTGTATGGTTAATAGACCTCATTTACATAAAATTATACCTCATTTTTGAGTAAAAATAAGCAGAAATTCTGAATAATTTTTGACAATAGTTACACTTGGAGGCATGTAAATGAATGGCTTATCACAGACTGGTAGCTGCATGCACACAGACTTAAATGTTAATGTTTTAATATGAAACCTCTGTTATTAAAATATGTCTAGTTGACGTGACACGGGCAGAACAAGCATCCAGTATCTTAACAACTTACAGTGCCTGCCTAACACGGACTGTGGGCCAACTTTAAACACGCAGGTTTACAAATCCAGACGCTGTATGATGGAGCGATACCATGTTAGCAAGAAACGGAAGAGCCAATCGATGAGCTTGTGGGCGGTCTAAAGGTAAACCAGCTTCTAGATTTCCGCTGGGTCCTAATGCTCAACGTGTCTTCAATTAATATAGCGTTTGGACGGAAAAATCTGCAGAGAACCAAAACTTTATTTTTTTGCCAAACTCTTTTGGCCAGCAGGGGCAGGGGGGCCCCAAGATCTCTGGGGCCCCAAGCAATTGCATAGTTTGCATGTTGGTTAAGTCCGCCAGTGCCAACATAACACCAGCTAATACCTCTATACTAACCATGTCCAAAATGACCCAGAGAAAAACCAAAAGATCTGACTTCACTCATGTTGACTCACTGCAACACTAACCTGCTCTCAGACACTTGTGCATATTGTGTTAATCTTACATTTAATTAGATATGCTGCACCCATTGTTATTGTTTACATCCTAAGCCATCCATGTGTCAGCGGAATTTGGCCTAATACAGCTGCTGTACAAGATGTCTGGTACTGACTTCATTCATAATCCTTAGTACCCATTTACTGCTGCTGCTAAAGATTTGATATAAACTGCTTTGGTAGAATCTTTTAATTCCTGTACGATCCCTCGAGTGTGAGACTTATGCACATCCACCATGTATATAAATGTTGCTTCCTCCCAGGGTTGCGTAATAAATGGATTTTATTGAATTGTTCATGCAGATGATCAGCAGAGATGAATTTTCTCACTAATCACTTTGCAATGCATCAACAGGGAGGGAAGAATGCTGGAGTGCGTCCTAATGATCCATGCATCATTTCCCAAAACCTGCAAAGCTCTCCGTTTCGTGTGGACCCTTTGCACACTAGCTAGTCATCAAAGCAGCAAAACAGGGACAGGGGACAGCCAAGAAAAACGCAGGAACACCCAAATCATCCTCTAGAATCCTCCCCAAAGCCTCTTGGTGCTCATGTAGAGAAATGCTCTCGGCTGGATACAGTGGGGACATATGGCTCATGAGCTACTTTCAGGTTTATGCGCGAGTGTTTAAAAGAGTGGTCTCAGGGGAAACATTATAGGTGGTTACTCTTCGAGCAGTATACCTCATTTATATAACCATACACTGGAGGAGTCAATAAAAGAAAACGTGCAGCCAGGGCACAAGAGTTTAGTGTTTTATTCTGAAACTGCTATGTACTTCAAGCTGCATTTGAGAAAGTCAGAATATCAGGTTCTTACTTGTAAGGTAATAGCCTGATTACCATTGATATTTGAAAAAGGGTCTTAGTACACACTGAACCAACACACAGTTTAATATCAACACTGTTGTATCAAAACCTTCTCTCTCTTTTCACTCTGTTAAGATGATAATGTAATGACATTTTGAAAATGAATTTAAGTGCACTGCAGCTAAACAGGTCTGGACTGGGTTAGTACTTGAATGGGAGACCTCCAATGAAAGCCTTGTGTGGCTGCTGGAAGTGGTGTTGGTGGGGACCAAAGGAGGTGCTCTTCCTGTGTTCTGAGCAGCATCCAATGCTCCAATGCAGTGATGGGGACTGTATAAATGACACTGTCTTTTGGATCAGTCATGAAACCATCTCAGAGAATCATCCCTGGACATTTTCTTTAAAAGAGTAGGGGTGTTACCCTAATATCCTGGCTAAATGCCGTACTCCTAATCACCTCCATCTTGAGAACTGGCTTAATCTCTCATCTCCTCTCTGCCTAATATCTAATGTGTGGTTCTGGCTCAGACTGGCTGCCATCACATCATCCAGGTGGATGCTGCACAGCGGTGTTAGCAGTGTTTGAGGTGACTCTGTTCCAAAGAACTTTACATGTCTTGAAAAGCCCTGAAGAAATGTAACTGTAAGTAAGCAAATGGTCCACTCATCATTGTGTCATTATCACACAATACACAGGGAACTTTTTTCATAAGAATTCCAAAGTTACAAAGTTTTGATGTGACCGTGTTAATAAACAAGAGCATATAGAAAAAAGGTGTGTTACTTATCAATCAGATCAACACCTTAAAGTCTATTATAGATACTCAACATATGCTTGTATATACTTCTCTTTTTCTTCTGGACTGGTGAAGTGACATCATGTAGGAAAGTCACAGCATAAACCCTTAACTGACCTCATGCTATCCTCCTGCATAATCCTGCATGAATGCAATGCAATAACATGGAAACAAATCATTCTTGCAAATTAATCTTACTTACTCACGTGGAAAATATACCCTAGTGAAATCCTAATGCAGGTGTAGTGGTGACTTTCAAATGTTATGATGTTTATTTTTTCCTGACCCGTGTCTCTAAGCAATCGAGCTGTTTCTATAATAAAGAAGAATAGTTAGTAGTCTCTGATCAGCTCACATTAGCCAGTATACACACGGAAAAAAGCTTAAACAGTCAGAAAGCTGAAGCAGTGAATTATGATGAATTAAAAATGAGGGAGTGGTGCAAGGTCAAACCCATAGTTTGCTAAGCAGTGTGGGAAACGAAGGCTCTGCTAGCTCATTCAATGCTACGTATGATTTCATTAGCCCGAACATTCATGCTGCTCAGTGGGCAAAGCTTTTGCATAAATGCTACATTTTATCCTTTCAGTGCAATGCTATGGCTAACCTTTGCCTGTCATGGTGTGTGTTTGTTTTAGTTGGTGCTGATCCGGTTCCCTCCTCTACTTGTCTATGGCTCCCCAGAGAGAAATTAGCAACTCTAAGTGAATGGAGATGGAAGAGAATATCTCCAGCAGAGATGCTGGATCAAATCCTGATGTTGTTCTCTTCCCTGAACTGAACTTAGGACTAAGGGTTGGGCTTCGATTTGAACTTTTTGCTGGATTAAATTCATGTGAAAATGTTTCACTCTTTGCCCTCAGCACTATCTGTCTCATTGTTGTATGTGATGTCAATCGAAATGTTTCTTGCACTAGTATTAAAAAACGACTCCATGACCCGAAAACATTGATGTGCCAAGCCAAGTCAACCACATCATTAGTCATACCTGTGAGCTGTGGCATGGTAGAGTCATTTCTGAATGGAAGTGCTCTTTGTGGCATTATTAGAAAACTCTTAACTGTGAGCTCAGTGTAACAGGACAGGCTCTCCAAATCCTGCCTGTGCTGCATTGACATGTTGAATTTCCTCCTTATGAAACATTAGAATCTAAAAGTATGTTCTTCCACTGTACCACTGTTGCCATTCTGGCAACATCAAACTTTCTATTTTTCAAAATCCGGGATTTCCATTAGATTTTCCACTTATTCTGTGTCGCCATAATGCTTGTACCAGCTCCGTGCAATTATTAATGATATTATTAATAACTTTGGCTATGAAGCTGATCGCTTCTCCAGCCGTGCAAAAATAAAACAAAATTCCCTTGGGCCGTGCCGAGACCTCCAAGCACTCTGGGAAACATTGTTCTTTGGCGATGCTCGAGTCATTGCCTACACTCATAATTCTTTGGCAGGGTGAAGGTCAGGGCAACTTGCTGGAGTCTTAACAGCAAAAAACACCATAGATCTGCAGATAGACTCTTAAAAAAAATTAAGGTGGCAAATGAGGTTTATTTGGAATGATGCAAAGGTGAGGCAAAAATGATGTAAAGTCACTATACTAATTATTTTACTTTTCCTACAAACAAGCAAAAGATTATTGGTTTGTACCTTGAGCCCTTCAAGTTTCAAGTACAGCTTGGCTTCACTCTGCATCCTTCAAGACACATGGAAGACAATCATCAAGACTTTTCTCCATCCTGGCACCCAGATGGTGGAAATAACTTACACCGGCTGTCTGAACAGTCCTTTGCTATCTTCAAACACTGAATGAAGACTCTTCCCTTTGAAAAGTGCTTAAATGCACTCTAATCATGCACTTATTAAATTGTTGTGTCTTTGCACTTGTTTTATGCACACTCTGTCTTCAGTCTAGATATCAGCATTGGCAGTATTCTAGATTAAGAGCACTTAAAACCTTCAAACTAGCTAAGGATACTTTTTCTGAGTGGACAACAAAGACGTTATGTAATAGCACTGAACAAAAGCATCTGCTAAATGGCATAAATGCAAATAACCATTTAATAAGCTTTATTTTAAGAGTGCAGTCCCCATGCCTATCATCAACGTCCTCATCACTGCCTTCTTTGCCTCCCCTAGACTAACAAATGAATGATAACTGACACAGATGGTAAGGGTTGCAGAAAGAAAAGCCCTGCTGCTTCAGCACTCAATGTCATTATTATTCTCCTTCACAGTGCATGTTTAAAAGAAGTCCTCAAAAAAAAAAGTGTCGACTCTGGCATTAACTGCATCACTGAAGATAGAGGCGGCACGACTCATGACCACGTGGGTGGTCAGAGTGTTTAACACATTCTGTTTGAGTTTCAGTGGCAGGGTAAACATCTTCAGACCCTGATGTATGATCCTACCGACAAACAAAGCCGCCAATGTCTTTGAAGCATCCGACTTGGCCTTCAAACAGGAGAGAACGCTATTCAGGGTTCAATAGTGAGTGAAGGGATGTATTAGACTGTTTAGAAATCATTTCTAGGGTAATGAGAACCTAATGGCCATAAAGTGCTTTCTCTACATACCACTGAACCGTGATGTTTGGAGGATGTCACTCTTCAACAGTCAGTCAATGTATCACGTACTAAATTAATAATATACTTAAAAAAGGCTTGAAAATACATTACAAACAATTAGCCTAAATTCTGTGACCTCAATAAATACAACGAGACCAAGAAAATCAACTGGTTAAATAGAATTTAGAAGTAGAAGAACACAAACACAATAACATAAGCAATGATTTGTAGTTAATCTAATGAAAGGCAACAATGGTCAGAGACTATGTCGTTCAGTCTCTCTTAGTCCTGAAGTGCTCTGCCCCCAAGTTCAACCACACCTCTTAAGAGTCTCACTTCTAAATGGCATCACCCTTTATGTTTGTTAGAAATAGATGGTTAGACTCTTAACACATTGACCTCAACATGCTTCCCTGTGACCTCTGTGCTGCACTTTGAAGTACAAAGCTCTGATGACACAGGCAACCCAATAACACTTGAGTCAAGCTTTTACATTCAAACTTGATCTAAAATCAGTACTTAGGCTTTAAGGACAGAAGTATAAAACAGCACTAATTACATTTGCAACATCTTCCAGATTCTTGCAGAGATAAAATGAAACGAGCACAAAATTAGTGAGGTCATTTTATGAAAAACATTCTCAAAAACAAAATAGCAAAGCAAAATAGTCATTTCTTACTCATCACAGGCAAAATGATCAACATTTCTGTAATATAAAACTCCTCTGAAATTAAAAACTCAAATCTGACTTGTCAGAAAAAGAACTTTCCTGATATTGACTCTAACCAGTAAAAATGTCTATATAGACATGCTGGAGAGGGAAGTAGGAAAATATTGTCCCTGTCCAAAATATCTCCAAAATGGTGACTTTACAAAACAGGGCAACAACATCTTTTGCTGTCAATGTATGTTAATGTAGAGCAATTTTATAAAATGTTGGTTTGTGAGCATTTCTATTGGTTTTACCATCTTGAAATGTTTATACAATATAAAGGGCATCTGCTAAGCTCACGTTATGCAGAAACTAAAAATACTGAAAGAGTTGAGATACAGTGGTAACCCTACTTACCAGTTTAATCTGTGCAGGAGCCGAGCTCGTTAGCTGGTTTGCTCGTTAGCTGGATGCATTTTCCCCATAAGAATACATGTAAAACTGATTAATCCGTGTCAGCCGGTCAATATACAGTATACTTTAATATGCTAAATAATGTGTTTATATGGGCTTTTAAAACATAAACGAGACGACGACGACACTCGTGTAGGCTGGCGACTAAGGAGGACAGGAGGACGGGTGTACGTGTATGGCATGGTTACACTTATCATATGAAAAGTAAAAGTAAAATGTATCTAACTTTCTTCTTCACTACCTTTTGCTACCTTAGCGTCGCTTTCACTAGCACTTTCACTTTCACTAGCACTTTCACTTTCACTAGCACTTTCACTTTCACTGATCTCGACTCGTTACCTGGAATACTCGTTAGTAGGGATGCTCGTAAGTAGGGTTACCACTGTATATAGTTTTCAGTTTTGTTTTATTTTTTAACTACAACAATATAACCTCAAATTCTGAGCTATTTATTAGTGTAATGGCTATTTTGTCTAAATGGCCATTATATACAAATATATGCATCCGTTTTAGCATCTTACTTTCCTCACTGCTGTTATAAACTGTACCATGTACTGTCACAGGCAGCAGTGACAGAATCTCACAAGAAAAAATCTGACTATCTGTGAAAGCTACACTCTAAATAGAGATGGTTCTTCAATGGTTCTTTTAGAACAGAGAACATTTCTATATAGAACCATGAACACTCAAAAAGTTCTTTGCAAGATGAAAGGGTTCTTCAGATTGATGAGGAAGGTGCTGTAGAACATTCTATACAGACACCTTTTTAAACTGGCTCTATATAGCACCAAAAAGTGTTCTTTTATTAATACAAGCTTGACATCATTACTATTTACTACCATTTTCAAAAAGGTTCTGTACAGAACCATCTACAACACTTTCCTCATCAATCTGAAGAACCCTTTCACCATGGAAAGAACCCTTTATTCACACCAAGGGTTCTTTGAGTGTTCATATTTCTATACAGAACCATTTTCTTTACTAAAGAACCCTTGAGGAAGCATCTTTTTAAGACTGTAGATGAGAACACAATAAGAAATACAGAATCTGTTAATCCTAAGTATCAACCAAATCTGATATTTCTCATATAATGTAAATGCTTAACTGAAGGTACAAAAAGATGACACTTCTGGCAATAAACAAAAAAGGAATCTGGACCTTAAAGCAAAAGAGGAAAACAGCACAGTCTGATGAGTCATAGTTTCTTTTTCCCCTACATCTGCATTGCTTTGTGTTTGGGACAGGCCAGAGGAAGCTTTAAACCCCCATCGTCTATTCCCATCTATTAAACATGATGGAGCGCTTGTCCTTCCTGAAGAGCGGTCCAATTTCCAACTAGATATGGTTGAAAATGGGAAGATCTGCATTCCAAGAAGCTCAGAAATGTTTTATATGGGAGAGAAAAGACAGTTTAGGTTCTTGTTATGTATATATTCATTGATGGCTTTCACTACTTTTGATCAAACTTAACGTTACTGGTTCTACATAGATGATCAATACAAGTTGTTAACAATATAGTTATGGTTACACGTAGGGTCATTTCTAGGGTTAAAGGTTAAGTTGGAGGTTTAGAGATGAGTTTAAGGCCAGGCGTAATAAAAAATTAAGCTGAAATGAATAGATATTTAGAGAAATGTCAGTTAAATGTTTAAATTGCAATGGAACATCCTCATAAAGATCACAACTTACAAATTAGTTAAAAATTAAAAAGAGAAAACTGTGATAAGATGCTACTGTGAGAGTCAGAGCCACAGTATCATCTGTAGTTCAGTGATACAGCGGTCCAGTCTAGACATAAGAGGAATGTGAATAAAAGGCACTTAGGGGCAAGAGAGAGTGAGTAAAATGGAGAGGCAGAGGGAGAGATTACTAGACCAAAGAATCCTTCTGTAGTAGCAAACTTTTATCAGGACAGACACTCCTACCTCCCTTCCTTTCCCCAACTAACTGCAGCTTCTTCTCTTGCAGACTAAAGAGGTCATTCTGGAGCTGTTGACATCAGCAGAGATGAAGACCAGGCATAGAGTCGAGTCTGGGGTTTATCCTCAAACTGACCCGGCAGCAGATAGCCTGGCATTTCGCCCGCGGTGTTATTGTGAGACTGACCTGAGATTCAGTGGAGCACTGCCTCTGAACTGAGTAAGAAAAGGTATGTAAAGACGCTCTCAAGATAAAATACATTGACTTTTCTACCTTTTTGTAAGGGAACACTGTAACAAACACTGAAGTCTGTCTGATTTTAGTTTCTTCATTTTTCAGCTCCTACCTTATAGATCCACCTGTACAGAAGTTAATAAAACCTGGTAAAAGACAAGCGCACGAGAAGGTAACAGCTAAAGTGACTGGCATGGTTTTATCTTTATTTTTTTAGCTTTATCATCAAGTTCATGATGAGTTTTTATGAACTCTCACTATCACTAGCAATGTCCCTGACTCTTGAGAGGGGGCAGACGAGCATAGGCCAATACATTGCAACCGGGCAGCTAGAAATCCAGTACTGATGCATCACCTGGCAGACACCAGAGTCAGTCGACATTGCTTATAGTGCTAGGGAGAGAGCGCCATCTTGCCTGAGAGAGCACAGCTCATTTTTGATATCTCGAAGGCCTCGACTGCCGATGGCAAGCAGCATGATCAGGATTCAATCTCGCAATCCTCAGATCATAGTGGCAGGGCCTTAGTCCACTGAGCCAGGCTGAGAGAAGTTATGAGGACAGACACAGCTGGGCTATTTAACTGATTATCCAGTTCAAGTTTTTAGTTTTTAATTTGCCTGCAGCTCCGGTTCTAAACTAAGGAAGCAAAATCTGACACAGGTCAAAAAATGTGTAAATAAAGCTGAAAGAGACTAATTCCTTTAAGGATGGAGTGTGAAACCGGTCTTGGAGGGCTGATGTCCAGCACAGTTTGGTGATTTCTCGGCTCTGATACTACAGTTAAACCTGGTCATTACCTGCTGAGTTGAATTAGATGTGTTTGATCATGAAGATCAGCAAACTGTGCAGGAATCCGGCCTCCAGGACAGAAGTTTGACACTCCTGATATAGAGTATTATAATATTTCATAGCAGATATCCCCCCCTCTCTCAAACACACACACACACACACACACACACACACACAGTCTTGTCCTCTGAGACTCTGCATTCCAATCACATGCAGGTGAGCAAAGTCCTAACAGGAGATAAAAACAGGCAAATGGAAGGGCAGCCATATCAGTTTTCTGCAAACCTAAGGTCCTGAAATAAGACCTCGTAGCCGAGTCCTTTGATATCAGCTTCACTTCAGTTTGCCTTGTGCACTATCCAAGGCTCGCAGAGGTGGGAGGGAGCAGATACTTCACATTTATGAGGTATATTTGAAAGAACATAAATATCACAAAAAAGGCTGAGTTCACCAATCAGTGTAAATATGCCCCATGCCTGGCCTGTAACAGGGACCATATTGAGGAGGATGGCGTGCCAGTGCATGTGGCACAGACAGAGTGAGAGAGTGAGTGAGAGAGAAAAAGAGAGAGAGTCCCGCCGTCTGTAACCGTGCACTTGTGTGTGTGTGTTTGTGCTTTCAGGAGCGCTTGTGAGTGTTGTTTATGAATGTCTGATGATCCCGAAGTGTTTGTACGTGTGTGTTTATGAGTATTTGTGTGCGTCTGAGTGTTTGTGTGAGTGTGTTTCCGTACAGCATGTTTTATGTTTGCGCTGCAGTGTCTGCGAGTGCATGTGTGTGGCTTGACTATGTGTGTATGAGAGAGCGTACGAGTGTGAGTGAGAGAGAACCATATGTGTACTTGCTCCCTTCAACCAAAACGACTGTTTTCCATTTCCTCATGTAAGATATAGCAGAAACAAGTCGGCGCTCTAAAAAGTGCGAGTGTGTGTAGGCTTGCACTGAGCAGGTCCAGACTGAAGCGAGTTATCTGTTTTCTGTAAAGGTGACTGGAGATGCTTTAGATACTGCAAGACATGATACAGATGAATTAGTCACCCAGTGCTCAGCTTCAAACAGCTGCTGCTCATTGCTTACTTCTCCATTCAGCTACTTATATACAGATAAACATTACTGGAAGTGTGCATGTGATTTGCGTGAGCTGCAGAGCAATAGACTATATAATTACAGAGTCAAAGCATGTTCATTTGGCTGCTGATGCCATGTTTCCCTTTAGCCCCTTTAAATTATGATTCATTTTCAGATTATAAAACCTGCTCAGCAGCTTTTATAAATTATTCAATAGAAACAATGGAAATAGGTCTTATCACAGTAATTTTGAACATGTCCTAAACCTAATTTTGAACTTATCATACACTTGTCATTATGTTGTGATGTACTTTTCACCTCATGCTGCACTGCATCTACCCACTTTAAAAGCGGAAGAGCTTATCCTGCTTTCACTGTGTCACAAGCTGTGCACCTTTATTCTAATGAAAGTCATTTTAGCTACAGCAGAAACTTTACACTTCAAAACAGCAACAAACATCTTCATTAACTTCAGCAGTACATCAAAGTTTCAGACAAGCAAAGGCAGCAGAAATTCCATTTTTGTGACATGTCCTTGAAAAATATGATAAGTGGAATGACAGTTAAACCGCTCGCTGCTAGTGTTTTTGCTGCTGTAGAACGTGCCAGACTCAGTACTAAAGAAAAATGATCAGCACTGTTTTTTTTTCTGTTTACCAAATATTACACTATCTACAGGGGTAGGACAATGAAACTGAAACAGCTGGTTTTAGACCACAATAATTTATTAGTAGGTGTTGGGCCTCCTTTTGTGACCAATACAGCGTCAGTTCATCTTGGGAATGACATATACAAGTCCTGCACAGTGGTCAGAGGGATTTTAAGCCATTCTTCTTGCAGGATAGTGGTCAGGTCACTACGTGATGCTGGTGGAGGAAA
>BRDA01045557.1:0-21775 GCA_036984385.1 Crenuchus spilurus
TTTCTTCCTTCAGTGGTGGTGGTTCCTTTTCTTGAACATCAATCTGAATGTTATCTTCTGCACCACTGTATAGTTCCTCACAGTAGTTTTTCCAATGTTGACACACCTTCTTTGGTTCCACATGTTTATAAGTCATCAAACCCTGAGTTATATCATTAGAGCCTCATGATGCATTATTAGAGTTTATAAGTATGCTTACAAAGCATTATTACCAATTTATAAAGAGTTATTACCACATTTATAATGACTTAAGAGATCAGTGGCTATAACCTAAAAGTTAGACCTTAAACATAAACTTGGCTACAGTACTGGAGAGACTGGGATGGTAACTATACATCGTATATGGATGCCTGAAAATCTGACTGTGTTTAAAAAATGATGCTGTTTGTAAATGGCACTGCAACCTAAGTTCAAGTTTGCCCTGAACTCCACAATTCAGCCTACCTATCAGATTTGAATCCTCTTTTAATTCTCTGGGTCTGTCTTGGGGGAAAAAAAACATTTGTGGTGGTGATGTGGACACACTTGACACTTCCTTCTGGTGGAGTTTTACACAGCAGTATTGTCCAAAACTAGGTGAGCATGTAGTACAGGTGGTTAGTAGATAGCAGTAAACATCCCCTCTGATGGCCAAAACATGTACAGTGGTACCCCTACTTACAAGCATCCCCACTAACGAGTGTTCCAGGTAACGAGTCGAGATCTCTGAATATTTTTGTTCCAGGTAACGAATAAAATTCCAAGTAACGAGTAGCGTAAATTAGTTCAAGTATGCCAACCGCTAGGGGTGCAGCGGTTGTAGCATCCCCTAGCTGCTAGCATAGAAGAAGAGGTCAGTCACTACCTTTGACCGTTGTCCAGTGAAAGTGAAAGTGCTAGTGAAAGCGACGCAAAGAAAGCAAAAGGTAGTGAACAAGAAAGTTAGATACATTTTACTTTTACTTTTCATATGATAAGTGTAACCATGCCATACACATACGCCCGTCCTCCTCTCCTCCTTAGCCGCCAGCCTACACGAGCACTGTCGGTCTCCCTCTCCTTAGCCACCAGGATACACGAGCGCCATCGTCGTCTCTCCACAAAGGTAAAGGGCTAATAAATTTTTCTATTATCATTCTATTTAACATTATTTGTTACTTTTTAACTACAAAATTCCTTTTCATGTGTTTTATTTAAAAAAAAAAAAACATAAACACATTATTTAACATATTAAAGTATACTGCATATTGGCCGGCTGACACGGATTAATCAGTTTTACATGTATTCTTATGGGGAAAATGCATCCAGCTAACGAGCAAACCAGCTAATGAGCTTGGCTCCTGCACAGATTAAATTCGTAAGTAGGGTTACCACTGTATAACACAAGATATCTGCCCCTCTGCCATGCTCCAAGCCTCTTTTAGGTGTTTTTAAATCACAATTAAAAGTGGGGACATTTCTGGGAACAACTCCGCTGAGGACATCTGAGCACACTACTGTATGACACGGTGTTATTAAACTGTGACATACTGTTATTAAAATATAGAAAAGTATAGACAACATTCACTTGAGATGATTGGAAAGTGATTTGATGGAAGTATGAAGTATGTAATGAGTTAGGCATCCAGTGTTGTAGTGTACACGTCCATTACTTGTTATCAACATTATCCTCGTAGGTCCAGAATAAAACTAAAAAAGAATTTCAGACAACAAACATCAGTTATATTTGGGGGGTGAAGGGAGTTGTTTTGTAGATGAAACCAACCAAAGTTGTAGATGTTATAGATGCTGAGGATTAGGTTTGGGTTGATATTAATATTAAGGTAAGGATTAAGTTTAGAGTTGAGAATAAAGTTAGGGTTAATATGAAGTTTAGGGCTAAGATTAACATTAGGATTAGGTTTTGGGTTAAGGTTTGGATTATATTTTGGGTTGAGAATAATTTTAGGGTTAGTATGAGATTTTGGGTTGAGATTAAATTTAGGATTTGGTTTTGAGTTATGGTGAGGAATAGGTCCAAGGTGTTAGTAATGATTATATTTTAGGTTGAGATTAAGGTTTTAAATTGGATTTGGGCCAATATGCAATTAGGGTTAGGAATAAGTTTTAAATTGAGATTATGGTTAGGATTATGGCCAGGATAATGGTTAGGATTAGGTTTTGGGTTAAGGTTTGGATTATATATTTTGGGATGAGAATAATTTTATGGTTAGTATGAGATTTTGGGTTAAGATTAAACTTAGGATTTGGTTTTGAGTTATGGTGAGGAATAGGTCCAGGGTGGTAGTAATGATTATATTTTAGGTTGAGATTAAGGTTTTAAATTGGATTTGGGCCAAGATGCAATTAGGGTTAGGAATAACTTTTGAGTTGAGATTAGGGTTAAGATTATGGCCAGGATGATGGTTAGGATTAGGTTTTTGGCTCAGATTATGATTAGGGTTAAGATTAGGTTTTGGTTTGAGATTAAGGTTAGGGTTATGATTAGATTTTAGGTGAAGATTATAGTTAGGATTAAGGCCAGTGTAGGGTTTAGGATTATATTTTTGATCAATATTAGGGTTAGGATTAAGGCCAGGGTCTACAAGATTAGAATGTATTCAGATGTTTCACTACTGCTCTTTTACTGATTTATTGTTAATATGTGACTTATAGACTGATTGAGAGATTATTAATGACTACAAATGGCAATTCTAAATAAACTGTTGCTGAAAGCTATTTCCAATATACATGCAAATACAAAACCCATTGGTTTATCTTATAAAAAAATAAGAGAAAAAAAAACAAGTGTCTTTCTCAGAATATGACACATATTCGATATTTATCAGAAGGTCATGTCAGAATGAGGCCAAATGTAATAGCGAGAAAAAAATAGCACGAGAGAGAGAGAGAGAGAGAGAGAGAGAACGAGAAAGAGAGAGAGAAAGAGAGACAGGCAGACAGACAGACATACAGTGCGTTAAGTATAGCCTTGATGAATAAACAGGAACATGGAAGGTTGTGCTGGTTAGACAAATCCAACAAAAGGTGCACTTACAAGGTCTTACTCTCTTTAGAAAGACACCAGAAATATGCAGTAATAACAATAATAATAATAATAATAATAATAATAATAATAATAATAATAAACACTTTATATTTATTATTTTTTTATTGTAAGAATCTGAAAATTAAACATTAAAAATAAGCAGAAATTCTTAATTATTTTGACAATAGTTAAACTTAGAGGCATGTAAATGGACGGCTTATCACAGACTGCTAGCCACACGCACACAGACACAGATTCAAATGTTAAACGCTGTTTGATGGAGTGACAGCGGGGACAGCCACACGTTAGCAAGAAACGGCAGAGCCAATCAATGAGCTTGTGCATGTTCTAAAGTTAAAACAGGCTTCAGATGGAGCGGCTTGGATTTCTGCTGATTCTAATGCTCGACTTGTCTCCTTTAATACAACGTAACATTGTTTTTGGAAAGTAAAAACTACCGGCTCAGTGGGCTAAGACGCTACCACTATGACCCGAGGATTGTGAGTTCGAATCCTGGCCATGCCGTTTGCCATCAACAGCCGGGGCCCAAGAGAGAAAAAAATTGTCAGTGCTTCTCTTCACCCTCCTAGAGTCAGGGACATTGCAAAGTGATGGGGAGAAGCCTAACGGAGGATATGGACTAATTGGCTACTACTGCATTGGGATGGGAATAAAAATTTACAAAAACTTACAGGGGACCAAAACTGCCTTGTTAAAAAACACAAGTGACATGTCCCGTCCCACTCCCAAAATACATTCATGCCTTCAGCTCATGAAGTCCTCTTTTAAAAAGCTCTACCAGCTTGGCTTTACATACATGTTTCATTTGTAAATGTCACATTACTTCGGATGTTTTCATGCCCAGCACTTCATTACAAATAACACACTGAGGTTTCTGTCTGTGTTTGTCCTCAATAAATGAAAACCCACATTTCAAATGTTTCGAGGTATATTTCTGTTTTGCCATCTTTTCTCTGAACATCATCACAAATTTGAAGAGAAGGGTAACAGGCAAACAAATGGTGGTTATCATGGCAACGAGTATACTGCCTGTGTCTGGCGCCTGCCTCTCTGTGTCTTTTTGTTCAAGATAAACGACGAGTACATCATCAGATAAGCTTTAATTATTTTTCATTTTTAATTGTTTTAAAATGTATTTATTTATTAGAAACTGTCCACAACCCACCCAGAACATGTCTCACAGCCTAGTGTGTGTGTTTCACTGCACTAATGGGTTAAATGCGGAGATCAAATTCTGTTGTGTGAAAAATCACATTGGCAAATTGGTGAATCTTAATCTCATCTTAGGACGTAGTAAAATGTCTATATTTAATATAATTTGACATATTTATGTTAGTAATTTCTTGAAAATGTACCCATTGGTTGGCTTGGTATTGTGAAAGCAGCAGCTGGGGAAAAAAAAACAGCACTGTGCAAATAACCTAACAAAATGACTCAATAGGCTCAGCCCAGCATTTGGGTAGAAAAAAACATTTCAAACTTTTTGACTGCATGGCTGCTATGGGAAGACATGTCTGTGGTGAATACGTTGGATACTTTTGCTAATGGTGTTAACAGCAATTACATGTGAACACCTTCACTAACACAGATCATGATGTATGATGGTGCCATTGACCAAAAATTACCACAAAATTTTAATCACAGCCAGTGGGTGCATCATGGGGGTGTGGCCTCATTCCAGTTTAGAGAGCCACTAGAAACTCTTGTGTAGGCACTGGACAGTGCAGCACAGAATTTTGGGCACAGAGAATGAAACTCATGATGATCTGGAATATCCATGCACTGCATTTCTTAAACGAAAGAGTACAAAATATAATAAATGAAATCTGACAGGCCTCTCCAGTGTCTCCCTGCAATCTAATCAAACACAGCCAGCAGTCAAATTCAACAGATTCAAGACATCAGACTACTGTCCTTACAGGGATTTAGCAAAAAGGGCCAAATAAAGGCAAGATAAGAAATAAAAGAAGAAAAAAGCAATAAAATCAAACATTATGCCTGATCTGTGCATATCGCCGCATTGCCCCCAATACTGAACGGGGTTGCAGTCCCCAGAACTAACACACACACACAAAAAGAACAGAACTTTTGCTTGTTTGTCTCAGGTATTTACACATGATGGTCTGAATGTTTCCTCTAATGACTGCTCACTGTCTCTCTGCGTGTTTTGTGTGTGTGTGTGTGTGTGTGTGTTCTCAGTATGTACACATTTTGTGTTAAACTCATTCAGGCAAAAGACTTACTTTGCGCCAGCCTGTTTACAATAAACACATTTAGACACTATGAGAGAGCTACTGCACAATGCAGAGAGACTGTAATAAAGACAGATAGAGAGTTTCATATCTGTAGATTCAAGGATTCATCAACACACACATACACTTCGCATAGACCCCCATGAGTTACGCTTCTTCTGAAGTGTAAATCAAAGATATATTACATTTGCCAGCAGCACAAAACAAACAGGCTTTAGCTGATATAACCACACACACAGTTGGGTTCTATATTTGTGTCCTATAATAATGTAACTTGAGACACAAACCTAACTAACTAGTCTTACACTTAGGTCACTGAGGTGAAGGTTAGGTTTAGGTGTAAGACTTTGCTCTCTAAGGATCATGACCTTGGCATGATGAAGAGGCTTCAGTACTTCATGGAACCTCAGGGCTATGTGTCCAGGAGCTAAATTCACCCAGTAGGTTCACCCAAGGTCTGGGGGGGGGGGCTGTCAGACAAACAATCAGACCTCCAGGAAAGTGACGAATAAAGACTTGCATAACATGACAGGACTAGAGTTAGCTAGACCTACCCCTGCTTCTGGTCAGGTTCAGGCCAAAAAGGCAACATTGGGTTTATCACTTGCCAGGCGAAAGATGTTGGTCAAATGTGTGGTGGGCAGTAGGTAGGTAAGAGGTGGTGCTAAACCGATCATAACCTGACAATGACAGTTGGTTTTGAGAATGTGGAACGTCAACTTTCTGGATGGAAAAGAGTCAGAGTTGGTTTGTGTGATGAAAAGGATGAAAAGGTACAGGTTAGATATAGTTCTACACAGGGGAGTAACACCAAATTATTGACCCTCTGGACAAGCAGTGCCTTTAATATTTAAAGGAAAATAAAATTCCAGACTCCTCAAGGGAGGGACCCCACTTGGGGTCCTGGTAACTCAGTCCCACTTTTCATCTCAATATGACAACCCTGGTTCTACATACCCCACAAGCCTTTTTTGTTTAGAAGGACATTTTCTGAACAATGCAAATGTTACAAATTATTATAGTGATCAATCTGTCAAGTTTTCTAGGTGTTTCTAGAAATTTTTTAACGCACCAGAAGAGATGTTATATGAAGCAAACATGACCTGACTTAGCTCTACATTGGTCTCATAACTGCAGAACCCTCTCTCTCACTCAAATTATCTGACATCATGATATTCAGATCCAATAAAAATGTCTTGGATGTTACTTCAAAAACATCACTGTAACATGTTTGTCTGAGAATGTTCTGAGAGAAATGTTCCAAAAATGTTCTAAGGCAAACCATTATTACAGCACACATTTTCAGGATGTTAATAATGGAACATCATTCCTGTAATGTTACAGGTTTACTTTCCTGGAAGCTTTTAAAAATGCTGCTGAATATTCTCATAATGCTCTCTTTTGGGTAGTGGGCCATACAAGGTCAGTGATCAATTTTGTGACTGGATAAGTTTGGAGAGGCCATGGAAAAAGACTACCAGATGGCCTTGAAGATGTTCAGGTAAACCACTTGACATCTCAGGAGGGGGAGACAGGGCTTCATACAAGCTGTATTTAGCAAGCATGGGCAGTGGCATTTCCTAATATGGGCGATATGGGCAGCTGCCCCGGGCGGCATCTTGTCAAGGGCGGCATGAGCACATGGCCCCACCGTGCGAGGTTGTGTGAAGCATGTTTGACATCTTGTCAAGGGCGGCACAAGAGTTGCTGGAAGGATTAACCACCCCGGGTGGGAACCGGAGGGGTTGTTCGCCCAGGGCACCAAACAGGATAGGACGAGAAAGTGTTGACCTCTCCTGGGGATATATTTGAGCAGTGGAATAGCATTTTTTGAGGAAATTCTCAACCAAGTGGACATATCCTCCAAAGTTTTCCATCAAGATGCAGCACCTGAAAGCTCTGAAGGTGGTGTGTAATGAGTACATTACAGTGACTGAAGTTTGTGCAGTGATTAAAAATCTCTGTAGAGCAAATTGTCTAGGGATGGATGAGATTTAGTGGCACCTGACAGGGTAGGAGTGGTAGGGTTAACATGTCTCTTCAATGTCACATATAAAAAACTGGGACAGTGCCTAAGGATTGGTAAACTGGGATGGTGGTTACCATTTATAAAAATGGGACCAGAGGATGCGTTCCAATTATAGAGGAGTCACACTCCTCAGCATCCCAAGGAATGCCTATGCCAGGGTCTGGAAGAGAAGATTGCATCCAGTGGTCAAATCAAGGTTTCAGGACAAGCATTATGGATTTCACCAAGGCCATGGAAAAGCTCTTCAGCCCTTTTCTCTCTCGCTGTTCTATGAGGGGTCCTGGGAGTACACTAATCCAGTTTACACATTTTGTGGATTTGGAGAAGGCATATGACCGGGTGCCTCGACGCTTGCTGTGGGAGGTGCTGCATGAGTAAGGGGTTACTGATTCACTGCAGGTAGTTCAATCCCTGTACAAGTGTAGTGAGAGCTGTGTCTACATGATTGTCATCAAGTCATGACCATTTAAGATTGTCTTTTGGTTACTGAGGTTAAGATTAGGTTTAAGTTTAAGTTTAAGATTGTCTTTGGTTACTGAGGTTAAGATTAGGGTCAGTAACCAGAAGTCAGAAATAAAATATTCTAGAAAGTGTTTTGTAGTTGTGAACGAAAATGAAATGAACTGTCTTCTTTCACAGTTGGCATTTTTGAGCACCACACAGAGAAAGAGAGAGAAAGAGTGAGTGAGATAGAGCATGAGAGACAGAGATAGAGCAAGAGAGCGAGAGAGAGAATAGCCTAAGAGAATTTCAGTCCAGCAGTATGGTGTGTTTGTGTGTGTTTAGTGGGGTCGCTCACAGCATCATCAGTGCCATGACAGCACCAATACCATGACAACCTCTTCTTATGTCGCCATGACGATAATGATGCCCTAACCCAGCTGTTTCCTGCAGGAGAGAAAAGAGGAGAAAACAGCAGCTCCTTCCTTCTCCATCTCTCCAGTCACGCTCCAATTATTCACTCAACAGTCTCTCTCTCACTATCCCACATTTAACTTTACTTTGCCTGAAGTGACCTCTTGACATCTTTCAGTTCTGTTAAAGTGGACCCTTAATGATCTCTGGGTCAGTGTGCTGTAAGAGTGGTCCTTTAAGAAAGAGAGCATTTTCATCTGGTCTGCTGACCCTTTGAACAGCATATCGTTTTCTATGTCTTTATTTTTTCCATAATTTCTGTGTGAAATTTCATGATGAAAGGGCTTCAGAATTACTGGGAATAAAGTCTTGTTACATTTACATATATTAAAGGTTAAAAAAGCTTCTTTTTTCTCTGCCAAAGTTATGATTTTTGAGACACAAACTTCTGTTTGTGGGCTTATATTCGCGGGGGAACCCTCTGGGCCTTCAGTGGAGGCTTAATGATTTCTGTGAACTAAAAATACATGTACGCAATAGTTGATTTTACAAAGAAAAAAACAAGCTTGTATTTGAACTCTGCCAGCACTGCCATACTCATATCACTAGTTACAAAATTCTTCTTTAAGCTGGTTCAAACTTAAAATGCCTCTATCTTGCTATCTTGAAATGCCGTCTCTTTAGAAATGGTTTTGTAAACTTTTCCAGCCTGATGAGCACCAACAACTCTTTTTCTGAGGTCCTCCTTTGTTTGGTGCAATGATACACTTCCACAAACATTGTGAAGTGCAGACTTTTATAGATCCCTGTTCTTTAAATAGAACAGGGTGCCCACTCACACCTGGTTGTTATCCCATTGACTAAATACACCTGACTCTAATTTCACCTTCAAATTAACTGCTAATAATAGAGGTTCACATATTTTGCCTCTCACAAATATGTCATATTGGATGATTTTCCTCAATAAATAAATGGGCAATTATAATATTTGTGTCCCATTTGTTTAACTGGGTTCTCTTTATGTAGTTTTAGGACTTGTGTGAACACCTGATGATGTTTTAAATCATATTTATGCAGAAATATAGAATATTCTAAAGAGTTCACAATCTTTCAAGCACCACCACACGTCTTTGATGTTGGTGTAGTGTGTAAGGTCTACATGGTATTGGTGGCAATGAACATGCATTAACTGGATCAATAAGGCTGGATATGCCCTTAGTCTCCAGGGAGGTGCATTTATAGTTATTGATGTAGAGTGAGTATATTGCCAGTTGATGCATATAAAATGCACATGGAACTGGAGGAATTGAGCATGCATGAACTGTGCCAGTATGACTCAGTAACACCTTAGCCACCAGGGATGTGGCTCTAGGATACAGAGGTTACATAAATAATAGGTTGGAGGAGTGAACTTGGGAGGGGTGGGTCTGTTTACCTCATTATTGAGCTTTTGAGAGGTGTTGGCTTAAACTACCAAAACACTAAGGAAGGGAGGTGTCTACCTGATGAACCCTGTGAAGAGCTAAGTGAGGTAATAGATGTTTAGAGATGTTAGAATATGGTTGAACTGAAATGAGCTGGTCTCTTTGTCTAACCCCAATGAACAGAACATGATTATTCTGTACACATTTTCATTTGAGACAAATACAATTTCCTCAAATGTCATAGTTGGTCATTGCATAGCAATGGTATTTAGATTAAAATTAATCCAAGCAAGCAACAAAAACAAACGTGCAGGTGTCGAAAAGCAGCCCATGAAGACAGAGATCACACAGCCTTCCAGAACTTTCTGATTAGATCACCAGAAGAAATGCTATAGATTACAGTAGTCTTAGTTTGAACGTAGCTGTCAATTCAAGCTGTCAGAAAGACTCAGACTAAAGACTATTACAGCATTTTATTTATTACCTCACCATGGGGTCAATTTAAATTGGACTACTATCACCAAAGGAGCTCTGGGTTCATTGAATTATAGAAGTTAATTTGTTCTGGCTCTCCCTCCCCACAGTCAGCTCAAAGTGCCAGGAGAGTGCAACACATGACATACTGGTGGCATTCCTGCTATGGGTTGGGGACAGACCTGTTGACCTACTCTGTAAATCCATCGTGAAATTTTATGGATCAGGGTATATGGCTGTGAAATGTGGACATTGATGAAAGCAGACAGAACAAAATTCAAACCATTTGCCAGGGACAGCCAAGGTCAATAACAAAGCTGTTAATACTGGAAAGTATTCATCCAGAGGTGGCCCCTGATCATTAGACAGAAATTGACTTTGGACATGAGGATGCATTCGCTGGATAAAGAGATGGTGCCTGACACTGTCAGCAGAAAAAGGAAATAGGGAAGACCAAAGTCCAATTGAATGGACATCAAGATGGACACGCATCAGGGAAAACTGGAAAGTCTGAAGGGGACTGACTTATAGCATCCAAGAGTCAGACGCATCTCCTGTAAACTCCAGAAGGGCTTTAATCTCTATTATAACTATAAGATCTTTCACCCTGTTCAATAGTCGCGACCCCCACAGAGCAGATATCAGGTCATTCTCAGCACTGCAGCGACACTGACGTGGTGATGTGTAAATGCATGTGCTGGATAAATGAACAATAAGCATAGATACAAGGAGATGGTTTTAACATTATGCTGATTAGTGTTTCTATTCCAATAAAACAAGAACTTCAAGTTTTCCAGAGTTTTAATGGCCAAAGTGTCCAAATACTGTCACCAAAGACAGGAAGGACTGCAAGGTTTAAGGAACCATTCAGGACAAACCCTTATTCTCTCCACTTTCCATCTCTGTCTCTTTCACTCCCTCACTCTTCTCCTCTTTTGCACCCTCTCGCCATCCTTTTATCAGTCTTTGGCTCTCCCTCCATCCCTCTATCTCTCATTCTTTCTTTCTATTTATTTTGCTCTTTAACTCTCACTCTTTCAGTCTCTCCATCCCTCTCTATATCTCTCACCCTCTCTCTCTCTTACTTGCTCTGTCTTTTTGACTCACTTTCTCCCTCTCAATCACTTTCTTTTGCTCTTCCACTCTTCTGGTGTCTTTCTTTTTCCTTCTTTTGCTGTCTCGTTCACTCTGTTTCTCTCTCCCACTCTCACTCTGCCCCTCTATTTTGCCATCTCTCTCACTTGCTCACCCCCACTCTTTTGCTCTCAAACTTTCACTCTTTCTTTTCTCTCATGCTCCCTTTCTTTTGCTCTCCAATATGGTCAGTTGAAGGGGAAATTATTCTTGAACTCTTTTATTTTTGGCAAAAATATCCTTTTAGAGTCTCCCAAACCTGTGATCTAAATTACTCTCATCTTTGCCCTTAAGAATGACACCACACCCCTCCCTCTCCCTCCCTCCCTCCCACTCTCCTTCCCTCTTTCTCGCCCCATCTTATCTTCATTCTCCTCTTTGATTTCCTCTGCGTTCTCCTCTATTACAAATTCACGCTTTCTTTAAAAAGCAGAAGCGCCTCATTCATCTCCGCCAACGTGAAGCAAAAGCCAAAACGCGGCAGGAATTTCCAGCTCGAGATGCAAAAATAAACTAGACAAACAAATAAGAAAACACAGAAGAGTAAACAAAACATTCTTTACTCAGCTCGGATTAGAAACAACAGCAAGCTCATCCATATTTTACAGTGCTTCTACAATGATCTTCAATCGACAAACAATAGCACAACATCTGAGTGTGTCTGGAAGGGGAAGGGAGCTCTGCACAAACTGTTAGAAGCATTGAGTAGTACAAAGAGTTTCATAGTAAACACACACACACACAACTCATAACACACTTTGGTTTCAGAATCATTAATGGAGCTACAACATGTTTAGCAATTTAAATTTTTTAATTGAATTTTTATCAACTGATTCAAAAAGTTACCAAAAATACATTAAACAGTCAGCTGTCTTGTTCTGAATGTGGTCAAACATTTAATGACCAAAATCTGTAAAAAAAAAATAAAAATAAAAAAGCACCAATGTAACTCCTTTAAGATGTTTCAATTAGCATTTGAAGGCCTGGTACATTCAGAGTGGTTCATCCTTAACAGTGCTATAGTCATATTATTACAGTTACAAAGAGCAAATGTCATTTGACAAAAACTAGCAGATGTCCCTCCACACCCATATGATGCTCCATTAATCTCCAAATACACACAAAACAAAGTCACATGATCCTGCTGGTGCACTTTCTTGTGCTACCATGAATGAAAGAAGAATTAGGTAATAAAGTCTGGTCATCAATAAGAATTCAGTGCACTAACATTTAGAGAAGATTACAGCTCTGCAAAACATGAAGACACCACTGCTGCTGTTTTGGCCATTTATATAAAAGCTCAGAACAAATGAAAGTCACCTTGCATGTTTAAGGTGGTAGTAACTTCAGGCTCCTGCAGATGGTGCTGCAAAAGGATGATGGGGCTACAAATACCTTTGGGGTGTGTGACAGGACAGGTGGTACATTGTGTGTAAAATGGGTCACAAAGCAGATGTTACTGATTGGCTAAAAGCAGTGATTGTGTTAAAGGTCAGAGTGTGAAGGAAGTAGCTGAATTTGCAGGTGTATAGAAGTGTACAGTCATACAGGTTTACCAGCAGTGGTAACACTGATCAGTCTACAGGACATTCTGCTCAGCACTGTGGCTGAAAGACAAAACTAATGGACAGGGACTGTCGGCAGGTTTCATGGCTTGCAATGAAAATCACGTCCAGGCAAGAATTACTTCTAAAAGTCAATGCAGGTCCTTCACAACCAGTTTCTGAAACAACTGACCATCAACATATGGAGCAGAGTGGAGCAAGAGACCTTCAGCCTTGAGTGCTGTTGGCCTCACCTGAGAATGTCATGTAGACGTATTTTTATTTTTCAGCTACTTCCTTCACATTATGACCTTTGGGCCCAAATACAATCACTCCTTTTAGCCAAACATTAACATCTGCTTTGTGCCCCATTTTCCACACAATCATCCTCATGGAGCACCATCTGCAAGAGCCTGAACTTATTACCACCTTAAACAATATAATAACTATTATACATATACATATACATACATATATATATATATATATACACACACACACACACACACAATATATTATATATAATATAACAATATTCATTTTATTCATTTTTAAACGCTTCAGAAAGCCTGATTTTGCTGCTTGGTGTTGGGTGACTCCTGCCACTCCTGAAGCAGATCAGCTTCATTTGATAACTTGACTGTACATCATTCTTTTGTCCACACTGCAGATTGGGATTGACAGTTGAAGTGGTCTCTCAATATTTTTCCAGAGCTGTATAATGTGCCAAAAATAGACTACAAAGCTAATCTTTTTATGAGTCTTAGACCAAAATAAACGTAGTTATGCAAATGCTTTTAGGCAGAGCGTTGAAAGGTTATGAACCTGACTTATATTACGTTCATATCAACATTTCATGATGAAAGGACTAGAAAGTCTGAAAAGCTTTTCAATGTAAAGCCACTTTCACAGTTGTTAAAAGAACAGTTCACCAAATTGCCATATCAGAATATTATGACCATTAACCACTTGTCACAGTTCCCCTCTGGCATCAATGGGCTGTGGGGCACCACTGTTATACTGTTGGAAGGCACTCAATGTATTAGAAGTCCATTCTCAGTAACTTCACTACAGCAGCTCCACAACATCCCACACAGTTAGAGGTTTCTGAGATCCTGCCTCCACCATGCTTCACCTGATACCCCATTATCATGACATCCATCACATCACATCCTTTACCCATGATGTTGACTGATGCTCACTTATTTACACACACAGTAAACCCTGTCATGTGACATCCTGGGCCAAACCAGAGGTTCTGTTCTGATAGGACTGTTTGATATAACAGTTTAAGTGATGAGATTCCAGTTTAAGAAGCTAAGAAACAGTTTTTTAAAAGAACTATTCCTTTAAGAAGGGTTGTTAATGTACGCATGCATTTATTTATTCCCTATAAAAGTGTCAGTTTTGAGATTATGAGGAACATTCTGGTCAGGCCAAACACTTCCCTGAACTGTCAAAGCATTTTCTGAAATGAATGGAAACTCTTGCTATTTAAAGGACACTTTGGCAACACTGGACCTTGTGAATTTGATTGGATTTAGGGAGAAGCAGTGTTTATGGTATGATGGCAGTCTTTTGATTTAGACTGCATTTTTAACGCATTCAGTCAGAGACTCTTGAAATACACAGACTCAGATTAAGCCCTATTGGGATTGGATTAGTTTATCTGTAATGGAACATTAAACACAACTCCTCAGTCATAAAACTCAACTGATTTAAAGGACTAGAGGTGAGCTGTATTTTCTATAAACCTGGACATTTCTGTTACATGATCATGAACATGTTTATTATTATTGTATTATTTTATCAGTCTGAACATAAGAAGTACTTTACCTTCAAATTAAGCTTCATGGACAAAAATGTGTCTTTAAGGTGGTAGTAACTTCAGGCTGCTGCAGATGGCACTATGTGTGGAGGATCAGGCTATAAATACCTGTGGGGTGGGTGACAGGACTCAGATTGAGAAGAGGTGTTACAGTGCAGTGAAGGCATCAGTGTGTGTAAAATGGGTCACAAAGCAGATGGTACTGATTAGCTAAAAGCAGTGATTGTGTCAAAGTGAGTGTGAAGGAAGTAGCTGAATTTGCAGGTGTATAGAAGTGTACAGGTCTACCAGCAGTGGTACCATCCCCGTCTACAGGACACTCACTGCACTGTACCACCTCTTCACAATCTATGAATCCCGTCACACACCCCAGAGGTATTTATAGCCTCATTATCCTTATGCAGCGCCATATGCAGGAGCCTGAAATTACTACTACCTTAAATATACAATAAACATAAGTTTACACAGCTAGTTTTCCTCCACATTATGCTCTTCCAGGTGAAGTTTGGAGTGGAAGACTTTACCAGATTACTGAGTGACTCTTCAAAATAGTGATGGACTGACAGACAGATTATTGCTGTTTTTAGATACTCAGCACTGGCCTGTGCTCATAAAGGCCCATTTTAAAAAGGCACATTTACAGGCACACTCTAATCAGAGCTCCACCTAGTGTCAGTTTTCTCAGAAGCAAAATTAAAAAAAAAAAAAAAGTAACAAAATGATACTGACTTCGGCTTCCCTGCACTCTAAATATCAGCATCGGTATCAGTCACTGGAAAACACATATTGCCTTATCACTATTTCAAGTACCAATTTTTTTCTGTTTGGTGATTTAGGAGCTTTCTGAATGGATCTGTGCTCTAGGACACTAAATACAGCTAGCAGTATCAGCCATGAATCTGTTAAATGTAAATATTAATATCTAACTAAAAAAATTATATTAATAAATAATGTAGGAGTTATCCAGTATGTTCACACCATGAACACTTCCTCCTGTCCTGTGCACTTCTACATTATACACACTCACACAGTCAACACTGTGCAATAACCAACATCCTCTGCTGTGTACAGGGTTTTAATGTCTCACTGCAGTGTCAGATGACTGATGGAGACGACTGGATGGGCGCCGGCCTCAACTCCGCCAGCCATGTAAATTAGTCATCAGACCTTAACACCCGTCTATCTGCACTAATCATTCATTTCAATGTTTTTCACACAGGCTGAGGTATATTTAATCCTAATTTCATCATCAGATTGTCATTAGTAATGGTTATTCCCCATTGTTTGGCTAAAGAAGCAAATGGGACACCCAGTATTTTTACTATACATAACATTTAAAGAACATGACTTATTATAACTCTCATTTGGCTCTATATTAAGGGCAGCCGTGCTTTTGGATGAACAAATCTTGTTTTTCATGGCAAGCAATTTAGTTTCAATACCAGTACTGAAATTATAGTATTGTAGAACATTAATATTAAGTAACACTATTAAATTAATTACATTTGACTGTTGTAATGGAGACTGTTGTAAAAACAATGAGGAGCCAAAACTGATTCTGATCCGGTACCTTTAACATCTGTGCAAAATATGCAGAATTTAGCTCCAAAATTATTCAAGGGGTAAATAAATCATTGAGTAAATCGCACCAGTAGACAAAATGTAAAGAAGTAAATATAGTGCGTAATTAACAATTGCAGTTTTCAAACTGGATACACCTGAGCTTTCTGGGCTGAGATTGGTGGAGTTACTTCTGGACAGAACTCCATACTGGCCCACTTGGTGTACCGCTCACTCAGTCCACAGCAAAATCCACACTGGTCACTCAACACCTGCCATGTCACAGTGGCTGTCAGTCTGGACCCAAATAAACAAAGTAACACTGGGCAGGACCTTCTGCTTCCACAACCAAACCATTTAAGGCAAAAAACTTTGTAATATTAATACATAAATATATACTCGCTGTATGACATTCATCTACAGTATAAGTACCACTCAAAAGTTATGTCAAGTACTGGTTTGGAGACCATCGCAATATTCACAAATGCTGCTACTCCTATGCTAGAAAAGCGAGGACAGTGTTGCAGCTCAGTGTCAGTGTCTCCACCAAGCTGATGACAGTGAGTTTATTATAGACTTTAGTACATCTGTTTACTCTCTACCACACATTTAGTAAATATTTTTGGCATGATTGGATGTAGGAATACCGTGAATACTAGTCCAAATAAACACTATTAATTACAAGAATATGAGATAATAGTCCTTAAATGACCTTAAAATGCACAACTAATCACTGGAATAGGAGAAATTAATCCATAAACCACCTCAAAAAACATTAATGACAAGAGTACAACTGTACAAGTACTTTAACTATTGTCTTTGAAAAAATTAATCTTGTTCAACAATAGCGATGCTTTACAGCACTAATGCTGCTTAAAACATACATTCACCATATTATGTCCCATAATGCCTTGTGTGAAATATGTACTAAACATCTGGTGAGAATAAACAGCCGTATGCAAGTTCAACAACTTGTGTGAGACACAAGCTGGGCTAAAAAGCAGTGACACTGTCCTACCTCACCCATCTACCACAGAAATGAGCAGCAGTATTTTATATATATATATATATATATATACACACACACACACACTTTGTGTTTATATGTGGTTATAACTCCATCTGGGTGTTAAAGCAAAATGGAATGATTTATGATTTGAAGGGTTTTTTTGGCTGCCATCCACATCATACATTTACATCATGATCCATGGAAGTAATGAAAAGCCAAAACTTAGGATCCCTCTGAAATATCTGGGACTACAGACAACCAATCACTTAATCTTTTCATTGTACTCTCGGTCTCGATCAGGAAGGAATGACCAAGTTGTTTTTCCTTCCAGAATCTGGACAACAGAGCAGTGGACGTTCATAAAAAGAAAGAAGGAAAGAATAGAAGAAAGATTTACTTTGCCCATTTGCCATGTACTGGAATGGCATTGGGAGAATGGAAGCAGTTGATTTACACAAAGCATATCTTGGCAAGTAAAAGACATTGCACTGCAGTGATTCTGATGTGGTGGCGGTGTGTCAGTGGTGTGTGTTGACAGGATGAGACCCAGCAGAGCTGCTGATGTTTTTAAACATTTTATGGAGTGAAAGTAGTGCATCAACAGTGTCACCTGTGAAGGACTAGAGGACCAACACAAATTGTGCTGACCTGCATTCTCTGACTTTACATCTACATGGCGGAGAGTGGACAGTGAGTGGACACTGTGTTTACTCAAGCAGCTCTGCTGTGTCTGATCCACTCAACCCACCACCACCACATCACTCTCAATGCAGTGCTGCGAATGATCAACCACACAAATATCATCTCTATAGTGCATTTATAGGTGCAGATGTTTTCACTTGCCAGGATATCATGTTTTTGCAGTGCACAGAAAAAGTGCCGTTTTTGTTTGTCCATGTTCTAGAGGTCAGTGGTGATGACGGGTGTCACCCCATGGATAAGCAAGGTAGGCCCGAGGTCTCGGCTCAGCAGATCCAGCTGGTGCAGGTAGTTGTGGTAGCGCCTGGTGTCAGCAGGTGGGCGAGGCAAATACAGGAAACGCACGGCAGGGGGCGGGCAGGGCTGGTCCAGGATTAGCCGGTTAACAGCATGCAGGTACTCGTCTGATAGCCTCACAGCATTGCTGAGGAAACTATTAGCATACTCCTCCTCTTCTTCCTCCTTCGCAACTCTATCTCTCTCTCCTTTCTCTGGCTCTGCCTCTATTGCCACACCCACCTGTTGCCGCTGCCAATGCAGCGCCACCTGCTCGTCCCAGGACACCGTGTAAATATCTGCCTTCATCCTCAGCTCCTTCAGGAGAAGCCTAAGCTTTTGCTCTGCCCCCCTCAGGCTCCGCCCAGCCTCCACACACAGAAAGAGGCGGAGCCGAGCCTTCTGCCAAGATCTGGTCATGTTCAGGATACAAGCCAGCTGCAGGAGAAACAGGGAGCACGTGTCCACGTACGAGCTGCTGTCTGGACGTAACAAGTTGACTGGCCAGACATCCACGAAAACGGGGCTTTGAAGAGCGCGCTGGCGGTCAAATTCTCCAAAATAACGCGCCAGTGCTACGTTCTTCAGCATCTTCACAGCATCAGCGATGATGCACACATACTCCTGAGGGCCGAGGGATTTTTCACCCCAAGACCCGCCTCTGTTTTTGTCATCTGGCAAACTCCCTCGAAGGGGGGGAAAGTGGTAAAGCGGGTCTTCCTCATCCTCAGTCAGTGCAGGGTTATCCATGGATTTGTCAGAGTGGAAAGAACGATCCTGGAGTTGGTCTTGAGGAGGGACGTCATCGTAGAAGCCAAGAACCAAAGTGTTTGGTCTCATTCCACCTACATGAAAAGAGCAAAATGAAAATAAAGGCAACATATTTTAAAATGGTTATTTTTAAGGTATTTTGTAGAGATGGGAGGATCGATCAGCTGTGTCCGTCGATTTTCAGTGCAAATGATGCACAATGATGCTTTGCCTAGACAGGCCTGTGGCATCCAGCCCTGCCCTCCATCTGCATCAGCAATCGTCTGATTGTACTGATAAAGTATCAGCCTCAAAAACACAGATCGGTCAATTTGTAGTATTTTGGTTCAAATTTGCTGAAAATTCATAAACATTTATATTCAGAAATATATAAAAAAATACTGGGATCCTCAATTTGCAGAGTTTCAAACCAACATATTACTCATAAATAATCCATTCTTGCTGTTAAAACAGTGTGTGCCTGCAGTAGTCTATATTTTATTTAACCTTTAACCAGACAGGTCATTAAGAACAAATTCTTATTTATAATGGCAGCCTGGCAAACAGCACATGCCACCTGAGAAACAAAATACAGAACATAGACAGTATAACGGGAGAGGAGGCACCGTCCAATCGGCATCATCAGTTAATGGATTAAACAGGTGCATGTGTCAGTCAAATATCTCTTATATTTCTCTTATAATTAGAAACTGAGACTGTAGTTTGAATGTTTTTGGAAGTGTGTTCAGCTGAAGACTGAACTGCAGAGCAGCTATAGGAAGTGTTTGTCTTGGAGACTGTAAGGCTGCTGTAAAGAGAAGAGCTGGTGTTTACAGCAGACACAGACTGTGAGGACGGTGGGGTTTGTTTGAGAAGAGTCTTATAACCAAGTGTAAACTGGTGTAAAGAGGCCTAATTAACCAAAAACAGCAGTGATGTTCTTAAAGGAGCTTTTCTAATAAAACGGACAGCTTTACATGCCAGTCTGTAAACTACAGATATCTGAGTGATTCTGGCAGTCCGGGTGAAAGAAGAACGATTTCTATATAAAAAAAAAAAAAACAAGCTTGACTTTAACCTTTGACTGTAATTTGTCAGTACAGTTAGAGATGGATAACGAGCTGTCTAACCATATGCCTGTATATGTTGTGACTATGGGCGGCACGGTGGCTTAGTGGTTAGCATGTTCGCCTCTCAGCACTGGGGTCTTGGGTTCGATTCCCCATCTGAGCGGAGTTTCCATGTTCTCCCCGTGTCTGCGTGGGTTTCCTCCGGGGTCTCCGGTTTCCTCCCACAGTTCAAAAACATGGAGGTCAGGTAAATTGGGTACTCTAAAATTGTGTGAATGTGAGTGTGTGTCACCCAGCGATGGATTGGCGCCCTGTCCTGGGCTTAGTTGAATAGTGTAATGCCCTGCCCTGCACCCAGTCCGGTATGATAATGAATGAATGAATGAATGTTGTGACTATAATCAATCATTTTTTTGTAATCACATATACATAATGAAACACTGGGGAGATATTCCAAAGTGCTTCAATTAGCCCTTGGCTCAATGAATGAGCATCATCTTGATTACATAAAATTGGAATATCCTTTGCTATGATTAGAATAAAGTCTCAAATGAATAAGGATTTCAAACTTTGCATATATGGTACACTAGTGACTTAGTGAAAAAAATATTCAGAAAAATCTCATTTGTGTTCATAATGTAAATTAAAAAGGTATACAGTCCTATTTTATACCCTTTACACGTAAAGTACTGTATTTCAAGCCTTTCATTTGTAGGTTAAGTTGGTTTACAGCTCAAAATAATCCATAAAAATATTTGAGCAAATTACTATTCAATCAGTGTCAACATTAACATTTGACACGTCACTTTATGTGTAATGAATATACTGTAAAAGATCTTAGTTTACCTTTTTAAATTAGGAACACAAAGTTCTAAAAGCAATAGTATTGTCTAGTATATAGGTCTTTTGTATTTATTGTATGGTATTATTTGCACTTCTGTCATGTTGTGATGGTCACTATGTACTAGTATGTAGCTGAAAGGATAATAAAGGTCACTTAACTTGACCAAATTATATAGTTTTTGCACCAAATTATGTAGCAGTATATAAAAGTTACAATGGCCTTATTACACACTATATTTAGTAAGCAACATAACATTACTAACAATGTTAGATTGATGCAGTTGCAATCAAAGCTTTCCCAAAACCATAGTTGGACCTTTTGAGGTCATCAACCCTCTGGATTCGGCGCCCCTGCCAGCGGGGCACAACTGAAATTCCACACGAGTACTTGTATAACTGCAAGATTTTATCCTAGAAACAAAACGAGACATACCCTGGAAACCTTAAAGGGTCGAATTTTCAAATTTTATATATATATATACACACACACAGTGCCCTCCATAATTATTGGCACCCCTGGTTAAGAAGTGTTCTTTGGCTTCTAATAAATCCTTTTTAAAGAAAAATTATATATATATATATCCTGAGTCTTCTCCTATGCACTCTCCCCACAGGTTTTCTATGGGGTTGAGGTCTGGGGACTGAGATGGCCATGAAAGGAGCTTGATTTTGTGCCTTGTGAACCATTTTGAGTAGATTTGGCCACATGTTTAGGGTCATTATTTTGCTGAAAGACCCAGTGTTGACCCATCTTCAGCTTTCAGGCAGAGGCCACCAGATTCTGATTCGAAATGTCCTGATATTTCAAAGAGTTCATGGTCCCATGTATCCTTACAAGGTTCCCAGGTCCTTTGGAGTAGAAACAGGCCCAGAGCATCACCGATCCTCCCCCATAATTAACAGTGGGCATGAGGTGTTTTTCTGCGTACTCATCCTTGGTGTTATGCTTACAGTGTTTGTTGCCAAAAAGCTCTATTTTGGTCTCATCTGACCAAAGCAC
>BRDA01045560.1:0-10883 GCA_036984385.1 Crenuchus spilurus
TTTAGGATTGTGTTGCTTGTGTTTAATTTAAATACATATCTTTAAAAGTAACATTATTTAAATTCAATGTAAAATGTTATGAAGAACAAAAAATCCTTGTTTTTTGAGTGCAGTCTTTAGGGTGAATCTGGATAAATATTTATCGAACTATTGCCAAAATTCACAGACGTTGTAGGTACAATAATATGAGATAACCAAAATCACGTTCCACAAAATTATGTTACATTTTACCCCAGGTTCCACTACATTGTATGACTTCACATGTGGAGTGTGTTTGGTATCTGTGTGGGCTGCTCTCCTGCAGGTACCCAATAACTGAGAATCCAGAACCTTTATTTGTACACAGCTCTTGGGTTTTATATGACCCATGTCTCCATTTATTGCCAAATTCCCTCTTCCTCAGGTTGGGAAAGATGTGTGGAAAGACAGATAAGTGGATAAACAGTTTTAAGAGTGATGGACTGAATGGGTGATGACCAAAGGAAGAGCAATGGGCAGAAAAAAAGTGAAGGCAGCTGTGACACAGGAGTGAGAGTGGTTGCATCAGATGCTATTTTATGATGAAGTGCTGGACAGCTTGGGGGTTTATGTAACACACACACACACACGTTACAGTCTTACTAACCAAGGGGGTTTGTCTCTTTTAAAGCGAGACCTGAAATTCCTGTTTTTGGCGTAAACCCCTGACCTAAATACCCCATCCTGCCCCTCCTCCATGCCGCCGCCTGTGCAGACCCGCGGGCCCCCAGGGGTCGCAATGTATCCGTTGACATGAAGCGGGTGCCTGCCAATGTCTCCCCTCAGCATGCGTAATGTGAGATCAACCCGCACCGAGCGGCTTTCTCATGGCAATAATGAGGGAACGATTGATCCGCACTCAAACAAACCGGTTTGTGGAGTTAATACCGAAGGCAGATTACGAACCTGTGCCAGAGAGAGAGAGCGAGAGAGTGCATCCTGGCATCAGCCTGTGGCTTGCGGGATCTCTCCCAGTGCCCCCGCCCCCTCAGAGGAAAAAAAAAGAGAAACTTGTCATCACATTAGCGCACGGTCAAGGAGTTACATGCTAACACTTCTGTAATCTGCTTTCCTGCACAATTAGTCTGCCATAATATGTCAGCTGGAGAGAGAGGGAGAGAGAGAGAGAGAGAGAGAGAGAGAGAGAGAGAGAGAGGATATGTCTCCTTCAGTCTTTGGAGGTTGGCTCTGTAACTTGGCCTGAAACTGAGATGCTAAGGTTCTTTTCTCCTCTACATTTCCCAAAAGGCCTACACTGCTATTAAACTCAGCATTACAACAACGTTTAGATGTTCACGCTCAACATATACAGCGGCCCATCAAACTCTGAGGAAGTCCAAGAAAGAAACAGAACACAGCAAAAGAAAACATTGGCCAGAGTCAGTGTGAAGTGTCGAAGCCTGCTGGCTGATGAGCGAACAAAAGGTGCCTTTCACCGCGCTGGAGAATGGACCACCTTGAGTTGAGAAAGACTGCTGGGGAAAGTCGGCAAAAATGGAGGGGAAGTGAAGGAAGCAGCGGATTGAATGATGGCCTCTTGCAAAGGGAGAAAGAAGAGTGAGTAAGAGCGAGAGAGAGAGAGAGTGAGAGTGAGAGAGAGAAGCACTGATGACACCCCGTTCCATTCTCCAGCGTTCTCCTTTCCGCCGCTCACCGGCTGGCAGCGCGGAGGGGCTAAGCTGGGAGCTGTAATGTCATTAAATTGCAAATGCTTTTTTTCTCCCCACCCCCCACCCCCTTCATTCCCGACACACACTGTTTACTTATCTGGCAAAAACATATGTTGGAAGGAATCCGTTAAATTCTGCCCATTGCCTCGGGTGAAAGTGCAATAGAAACGGGCCCACTGAGCACCTTCAGTCGTCTCCTTTTAGCGCTCCGCCTTATCTACAAGGCCGCTTAGCGGCAAGCCGGCCGAGTTCAATGAAAAATGAAGATACAGCGGGAGATTAGGGCGAGAACAGTGAGGGGGAGAGGGCGCTCGCCGAGAGGGGTCATCCCGTCGCAAATGATTTTTCCCCCCCGACTCCCCTTCTTCACTCCCCCCCCATCTGCATAAATGACTATTTTTAAAGGCATCTTCAGCGCCTGTATATTTTTCCCACTCTGCCACACATTTAATTTCACGCCCCGTGTTCTGAATATGCTTAAATGCATATCTCTGATGCACCTTTAAGCCTACGGAAAGAGGATGGAAGGGGGCGGGTGTGTGCACGCCCGCATGTGTGTGTGTGTGTGTGTGTGTCTGCATGTTGGGGGGGGGTGTAGAGATGGATGGGGGAAGGAGGGGGGGGTGAAGCAAAATTAAAGATAAAATGGTGTGATTTGCACTACAAGTCTATTACTTTATGGCATTTACATAAAGTTTACCTCTGCAATTCCAAGATTTTGCTCCCTCTCCTTTCCTCCCTCTCTCTCTCTCTCTCTCTCTCTCTCTCTCTCTCTCTCTCTCTCTCTCTCTCTCTTTCTCTCTCTCTCCCTCTGTTATCAGTGGCTGGAGCTTGTATAAATATGTATAAATCTTTGTCGGGTGGGGGGGTAAAAAATAGAATTCCTTGCAGAATTTGAAAGTTTCGAAGGGTCGCGCTTCGCCGCCACCGTCCCTCAACTTCTCCTTCTTCCTGGAGGCCTCGGCGAGGTATGTGTGTGTGTTGGGAGTTGCACAAAAAGTGTCAGCGTGATCTGCCCCTTAATCCACTCAACATCCCTTCCCACAATGCACCGAGAGATGGAGCTAGTGTTCCCGGGCTTTTTGAAAAGTGCGTGTGGCAGGTTCGCCTTAGAAACTGAAGGGGAAGGTTTGCCTGTCAGTGGATGGTAAGAGCTGAAGGATAATTCATGTCTCAAGAAAATTGACCTGTACAACAGGCCAACCTCAAGTTGGAGGTGGCAAACAAAAACGTCCTGAGTGGAAAAACAGGCTAAGGCTCGACCCAGGACAAGCCGCAAGAGAGAGAGAGAGAGAGAGAGAGAGACCTATTCAGAGCACGGCTGCTATGCCTTATTGTCTGGCTCTCTGCATTTGAATATTCTCTCTCCCTCTCTCTCGACAGATGAGAAAAGGCTTTAGTGCCACATGTTTGTCGCCTTTCTCTCCTTCCCCCCTTTTTTTATTTGCAATTAAATGCATTTCAAATGGAACAACTCTACAGAAAGCAATTTCGATAAGGGAGGAGGGGGAGTGCAAAAAAAGGCCTTCACTCCTCTCACCTCCATTGTCAGGATTTTTTTGCATTTCGACAGCGTGCTGCCATGAGGATTGCACAATCGAAAACATATCTGGACGGAGGATGTGCCTCGGAAATTTAATAGTCTCACATTGAAAATTAAATTGCATCCTAGAAATCATTTAAGCCTCTTCTCTTCTTTTGCTTTCTCCTTCTTTCCCCCCTTTCAACGATTCATGTCCCTTCATATGCTTCTTCTCATGTCTTGGACCATAACCCAGTTCTAAAGGCTCTCGCCACATCGCACTTGGACCGCGACCCCTCGTTCCCTGGCATGGCTCAGTGGCATTTCTCTCAGCGTGTGATGGGATGAGTGCGTTCGAATTAGTGTCGTCTGGTCATTCATGCCACGAACACTCTGCGGCCATTGTGCTGTGCTTTGTGTGCAAAGCATACGCTGCTGCCGCCAACAATCTCGTCCTGGAGCGACGCATCTTTGAAGGGTTTCTGAAGCACTGTAAATAGCTCCAAAACCTCTCTTACAAGGTTTACCCCCGGAGCACTTTGTAACTTATCAGCCTCGCCTCGTGCCTCCTCTGTGCTTGGCATTATGCTAAAATGTAAATCGCTAAGCTGCCAGAGAAGTGGGCGGGAATCGCCGTGGAGAGCAGCTCAGCTAATATTCTTTGCATTTTTTCTGCTCCTCTTCGGGAGGTGCGAGAAATCATTGCAGTCAGGCCTTTCCATCAGGAAAAGCAGGCCTTATGCTGTCTCAGAAAGCTGCTCTCCTGCTGACAATCTCTCACCCTCTCCCGAGGTCCGTGGATGGAGATCTCAAAGAAAACGGATAGCGTCGTCTTTGGAGAACTCTAATGTTCCATGGGAACTCGCGATGGCAAGAGTGGCATGAAGTATGTTTCGAATTATATATTAAATAACAATGATGTATTAGATTTATGGCATTTCACAGATTTATGGCAACTTATCCCGAGTGACTTTCAATTTCAGTGGTGTTACATTTGTAGGCGAACGTAGCATTAGGAGTCTTGCCCAAAAACTCTTACTGGTATAGTGTGGTGTACTTGTTCAGGCAGTGGATTGAACCCCAGTCTACCATGTGGGAGGCAGGCTATCCCCTACACTATGCCAACCACTCTGAAATTCTCTACAGAGGTGAAGACTGCCAAAACCATCAGAGGAGCAGCCTTCAGTGGAGGATATTTACCACACCAGGGTCATCTGAAGAGCACATCATCAAGGACACAACCCAACCCAAACACAGGCTCTTACCATCTCCTACCATGTACAAGAGTGCACAGGAGTGTGAAATCAAGAACCATTAGACTCAGCCAAAGCTTTAAGCACAAGTCAATGACCATGACTGATACAAGAACTCTATCTGTCAAACTTTGTGATGAGCTCCTCACAGACACACACACACACACACACACACACACACATTTTTACACTATAGACAGTGTACTGAAGATTTTTACAGAAGTACATTTAAAAGTCAAACATAACATCTATAGTACTGATTCAGTTGTAGATAATCCGCTGTGCTGATATAGTATAAGTATAAGAGCAAGAACTTGAGTGTTATATTGCTTTTACACTTTTTAAACAATTGTTCAAGCACCAATTATTAATTTACAGTAATAACTGATAACAGATTATGAGTTTTTATTTGTGCAGCTAACTCAAATAGTTAAATTGAAATGACAAACAAGTTATTTAACCATTGGTTACAACAGCACACCTATAAGGTTAATAAGGCTCACCTGTAAGGTTACTACAGTACACCTGTAAGGTTAATAGGGCACACCTCTAAGTTTAATAGGGTACACCTGTAAGGTTAATAGGGTACACCTGTAAGGTTAATAGAGAACACTTGTAAGGTTACTACAGCACACCTGTAAGGTTAATAGGGCACACCTGTAAGGTTAATAGGGCACACCTGTAAGGTTACTACAGCACACCTGTAAGGTTAATAGGGCACACCTCTAAGGTTAATAGGGTACACCTCTAAGGTTAATAGAGAACACTTGTAAGGTTACTACAGCACAACTGTAACGATACATGTACAGTTAAAAGTACTAATGCTCTATATCAGCACTCATCAAATGTCTGTTGTCTACAGCACTACAGCACACCTGTAAGATTAATAGAGCAAACCTGTAAGGTTACTACAGCACGCCTGTAAGGTTAATAGAGCAAACCTGTAAGGTTAACAGGGCACACCTGTAAGGTTAACAGGGCACACCTGTAAGGTTAATAGGGCACACCTGTAAGGTTAATAGGGCACACCTGTAAGGTTAACAGGGCACACCTGTAAGGTTAATAGGGCTCACCTGTAAGGTTAATAGGGCACACCTGTAAGGTTAATAGGGCACACCTGTAAGGTAACAGGGCACACCTGTAAGCTTAATAAGGCTCACCTGTAAGCTTAATAAGGCTCACCTCTAAGGTTAATAGAGCACTCCTCTAAGGTTAATAGAGCACTCCTCTAAGGTTAATAGGTCCTAATGCTCTATATCAGCACTCATCAAATGTCTGTTGTCTACATTACTTGATTGGAACTAACTGTTGCATAATTAAAAATACATTCTACAATTTTTTTTTACTTCACATGCTTAATGCAGCCTAACATGTATATAATAAACTATTTAGGCTTTCTAGACTTATAACTCTAATCTAATCAAATAAATGTAATTATTTTAGACCAGTAGAAATTCAATAGGAATTAGGAAACAGAAATTACACATTAGAAATAGCAATGTTAAATGGTAAAAATATTCTCTTGTCAAAGAAATGTATACTTAATCATTCTAAAGTTACATTATTTTGAAAACACTAATTTGTACTAAACCAATACTAATAATTAAATGAGTCTACTAGTCATGTTATTTTAGACTCTCTTTTAATATATATGAAGTGCATTATTCTAAAAACGCACTAAAGAAAACTAAAAACACATTAAAAGGTACTCTTGATAATACTATTGATTGGGCAATATTAGGATAATTATTTAAGCATGTTTTTAATGTTTTTATTGTTGAATTAGGCAGCATATACTAACACACTTCATTTATATAAAAGAACAACAAAAACAACTTATGGCTAGTACATGGGTCTCCAAAGTTTTGCGACTTGTGGCCCATTTCACCCACCACAAAATGTTCCTTGGCCCAAGAAAATGTAATCGACCCTGACCCGTGTCATTTGTCGGCTTCAAAGCTTTATTCTATAAGACTTCTGAGCAGACAACACAGAGCGGTAGATGCTCATTCATGCTGTGCTATTGTGCTTGTGAGGCCTTGTGCTAGCTACTCACTGCTTTATTTCCTTTGTTTTGTTTTAGGCTTAGTTTAAAAAGAAGAACTAGAAGAAGAACTTTCTATTGATCTACTTAGAGACAGTACTGTCTGCATTCAACTCATCTCGAGTGAAAATACACACACACCTAGTGAGGACAGCACACACACTAGCAAACATACCAGCAGAGTAGGGCAGTGAGCAAACATACCAGTGACTTCCAGCCACATTACCAGGGAACAGTTGGGGGTTAAATGCCTTACTCAAGGCACTTGCTCAATATTATTATTATTTTACTATTTATTATTACGTTACACTTATATAGCACCTTTCTAGATACCCAAGGATGCTTTACAATTGACACACTCCATTTACACACTCCAACGCACACACTGGCGAGAAGCGGCAGCCAATCGCGCACAGCGTACTCTCAACCGGAAGCGACCGTCCACCTGGAGGACTGGATCGAGCACTAGGGGGATCACCCAGGACAGAGTGCCAACCATATCTGGGCAAACATACATACATACATACACACATTCATACCCAACAGGGTAATTTTTAGAGTATCCAATTCACCTGATCTCCATGTTTTTGGACTGTGGGAGGAAACCGGAGTCCCAGGAGGAAACCCACGCAGACACAGGGAGAACATGGAAACTCCACTCAGATGTGGACTCAAACCCAAGACCTCAGCGCTGAGAGGCAAACGTGCTAACCACCGTACCACCCGATATTTCCTTATGCTTTAGGGTATAGTTTTTAGGCCACAGCTCCCAACAAATCACAGTCAGACGTATGGTGGCATCTTCACTTGTAGATGGTCCAGCCTCTGGATCTTTCCTTTTGAAAGACCCAGTGTTTAACCATTTGCCAATGACTGATAAATCTTGTGTAATATGACATTGTCACTCTTGCACTAATATTAACTAACTTTCTAGTTCACCAGCTAAGTTAGTTACAGTGCCTTGCAAAAGTATTCACCCACCGTGGTTTTTTTAACTATTTTGTTACATTACAACCTGTATTTAAATGTTTTTCTTTTATCTGAATTGGAAATAAAAAACTGAAAATTAGCATTTGCTATGAAGTTCTGGTGCAATCAATTACCTTCAGAAGTCACATGTGTAATTAAATCAAGTCCACCTTTGTGCAATCTAAGTGTCACATGATCGGTCAATATATACACACCTTTTCTGAAAAGCCCCAGAGGCAGCAACACCATTAAGCAAGAGGCATCACTAAACAAACACCACCATGAAGACCATGGAGATGTCCAAAATAGTCAGGGATAAAGTTGCTGAGAAGTACAAGTCAGGGTTGGATTATAAAAAAATATTCAAATCTCTGATGATCCCCCAGAGCACCATCAAATCCATTATCATCAAGTGGAAAGAACATGGTACCACAACAAACCTGCCAAGAGAGGGCCACCCACCAAAACTTTCAGACCAGGCAAGGAGGGCATTAATCAGAGAGGCAGCACAGAGACCAAAGGTAACCCTGAAGGAGCTGCACAGTTTCCAAACTGAGACTGAATTGTCTGTGTATGACTACAATAAGTCACACACTCCACAGAGCTGGAAAAAAGTGGACTTTTTGGCCACCAAGGAAAATACTATGTCTGGCGCAAATCCAACACATCTCATTACCCCAAGAACACGATTACCATAGTGAGTTACTATGTGGTAGCAGATTTTCATTTTGAAAGCTTAGCAAGGTTAGCTTACCTAGCTTGTTTTCTAACTTACCTTATTGCTTAGCATAACGTAGGAAATGTGGCATGTGAATAAGCAGACATGACTATAAAATCTACAGGTTTATCGTGATTAATAACAGATGACTGTAAGTTGTGAAAAAAGTTTAACAATGCAGAATTAAGATGTTTTTAGGATTTGAATTGATGAACCATATGCCACATTGAATGTGTTTATGTGAAAGTTTAAGCTTACCTTGATCGATTGTAGATACACCATCAACCAGAACATTAAAACCAATTTGCTAATATGGCTAATATGCAGTCAGTCCTCTGTATGCCATCTAAACAACACCAGTCCCGAGTTATGAACTCTGACCTTTGAAGCTGTCCTGAATCTGTCATCAAGACCAGTTAAGAGGTGGAGCTGTCATGGATCAATTGGGGAATCTGGGGAATTAGGAAGCCACTACTGACAGGTACTCACCATCATTGTCCAGAAGCACTCCACAGGCCATGCTGCTTCAGAGATGCTCTGACTCAGTCGTTCAGCCATAACTACAATATCTGGCACTCGCCAAAGCAGCTCAGGTCTGCACATTTGCATATTGTTCTCCAGTATTCAATGTGTCGTCTACAAGACTTGATACAAGACTTTTCTTACCATCTAATATATCCCACACTTCATATGCACTGTTGTTGAAATCAATTTTATTTGCTTCATCTATGAGGGGATTCATGTTGTGGCTCAGTTGTATGTGGTTTAGATGAAGGCAGACTTTAAGTCAAGCTTTGCTTAGGATCTCAAAAGCATCAGCACTGACGCAAATATGTTATCCTCCTACATGCTGATAGAAAAGAGCTTCAGGCCATTTCTGTACTACTACTAATTTCCATCTCTAATGGTACACATGAGAGATTAAGCAGAGGTGAAGACCCGTCAGCTTTTACTGTAAAAGCATTAGGGACAGTTAATTAATGATAACATCTCTATGAGGCTGCATTTAAATGCTAATTTATTCAGTACCAGGAATAACTTTAATATCTCAAAATAAATCAGATCTGATTTTATAATCAGTCGATTAGTAGTGACATATTACTGAGATTTTATTTGTTGATGACTCCACAGGTTTTCATCTTTTTTTCAATATTATAAACCAGTGTAGATAAAAACAACACAGCAAAATAACTATCATGTTCCTTGCCATCTAATGTTCAGCTGCATAAAACATCTGAACTATTTATCAGTAGTTCAGTGCTTAAATGATCAAATGAAACCTGTACATTTTAATTTAAATTCTATAAATGGCAGAAACAGAAGTGTTGGAACTTAAATTTAGGGTTTAATTGTTGTTGTTTTTTCAACTTAAAACATTAAAGCTACAGGTAAAGAGAAAACCCAAAGGCTAAAATTCACTTAGATCAATAGACATTATATATATATATAAGGACTACTTATGTGAATTCCAAATGCAGAATCAGACAGGACAATGCTGCCCTCTAGAGCTGATATGTATGTATCAGATTTATTTTCCAATCTACAGTTGAAAATATTATCTTCTACAAACTTATGGCCATTTTAATGCAGCTTTACACTTTAATTAATCTGGCCATTTGGGGCAAATGTTATTTTTACATCATGGAAAATTAAATATGGAATGTTTGACCTTTTACAGTGCATTAAAATGTGAAAATAACTACCAACTGTGCACTGAAAATGTGCACCCTATAGAAGTGTTACTACTAGAAAATGTCATATGATCGGTGTCCAATCTTCTGCACTGTACTGTTCTACCTACAGTGCTTTAGATGGGCTTAAGCACATTTTGGAGATAGTCTATGATGAAATGACATCTTGTTCTAATGGTGAGTGTAAAGCTAAAGCTTTCAATAAACCTTTTAATCAAGCCATTGAGAACAACTACAATGGCATACCTCCGTGATTCAGTGAACAGAGCAGTTTGTTGTACATGTACATTTACACTTGAGGCATCTTATCCAATGACTTACAGTTGGGGGTTAGGTGCCTTCCTCAAGGGCACTTCAGTCATGACCTCCCTGTGGATCGAACCAGCAACCTTCATGTCACAAGACCAGATCCTTAACCACCAGGCCACGGCTTCCCCCTAATACCTACTTAAGCCTGTATTTAGAACGATAGATCAGCATCCCACAGTTCTGGAGGAAGAAATAGAAAACAACACTCACATTAGTATCAGTAGCATCAATACTGGATTGTTGATATCTACTGTTCAATATATTTCCAATTAAAACCAAATCAGGTTTCTATTCTATTAAGGTGTTAGTCACACTTGTCTTCTTCAGGGTGGAGCAGAAGTCATGCAGTCCCGAAGTGATGTAGTTGTGATGGAAATACGTAGCTCAGTGAATGGCTAATATTTGCAAATGTGAGAGTTAAAGCCAAGGGCGTAACTTTGGGTCCAGCATTGGGGGGGTTGAGCCGTCTGCCTATTTATTTATTAAATCATTTACTTTTCTAAAAGGATTCAGGAGATTTTGGGTTAACCGTATTAGAAATACATTGTAATGCTTTTACTATGTATTTATTTAACTTTCTTTGTATTTACTCTGCACCTTAAATAATTAAGAAATGCGGAGCTAGCTAACGGTGCTAGCTAAAATACCTGAACGTTTATTCATAGTGTGTCTGATACACAGCGGCATAG
>BRDA01045562.1:0-21102 GCA_036984385.1 Crenuchus spilurus
GCCCTATATCTTCTGAGTGTGTGTTTGTTTTTATGTTGTTTAAGTGTGGTAAAACTGGAAAAAAACAAAAAAGGGCTGTGTGTACCTTTTGGCCACGACTGTGCAAGTGTATTATACAGTTTTTGTTCAGCGAAATCAAAACAATCTCCTTAATACTTAATATCTCAGATTGAGCTGAGATAGCTAAAGCTCAGTATTGAGGATTGTTCAATAAGAATGTCTTGTTTGTACATACACAAGTGTGACTTTGAGCTTAAGTTACCAGGCTAAACTGAGAAATCCTGCTTTGTAAAGTACCCTATGAGCCATCAAAGAGGAACACTTCAGTAATTAAATATTTACTCTGGGAGCTTTTGCTCATGTTAAATCATTTTACTAACATTTTTTCCTCAAGAAGAGTTAGCTGAAACTTTTTTTTTTCTCTGCAAAATGACCATCGTAATGGTGTTAAGAAGGTAAACAGTACGATGGGTTTGAAAGCTTCTTGTTCTTTCCAGGCAGAAGCAGCTTGGTTTGCTGTTTCAGCTCCATAACAAGGGCGAAATATCATGCTTAGAAATACCGCATCGCTTTAGTGAAGGCCTAATCCTATTTTAACTGGTTGTCTGATTAAGAGGTGAGAGGGGGATTAGTGTGTGGCTGAGTGTGTGTGTGTGTGTGTGTGTGTGTACATGTGTGTAAGTATGCATGCATTCATTCGCTGATATAAGCATACATGCTTGTTTGCTAAAATGTAGGCATTCATGTCGTGTATGAAACATGTGTGTGTGTTTGTGCTCTGGTCTTTGTGTATATGGGCTGTCCTGTGTGTGATCGTGTGTGTGGAAAAAGGAGGAAAAAGAGGGGGGAAAAATTGCAAATGAGATTAGAAGTGAACAGCAAAAGAAAAATGGGTGCTGCTTTTATGTCTCTCTAATTAAAAATGCTGCCAGTCTGTGCTCTCCTGCAGCTCTAATGGCGCTCTAACGAGCCGAGCTTAGTGGCAGTTATGTAGATAAAACCTCGCTCTGATTGATCCGAACGGCCTGTTGAAATTCGTTTCACTCTACCATATTGATCTCATTCCACTGGTTGAAAACTGCTAATTAATAATGATAATAAAAGTGTCGCAGCTCATTAAAATCACCTTGACAGGTTGTTCCTTACTTTCCCCCTCCTCTTCCTCTCTTCACCCCTCTCTCTTTCTCGCTCTCCTCTCAGCTCTGCCTGGCTGTGATGCTCCTGTGGTGTAAAACTTTACTCAGTGGGTTTCTCTGAATGTACTGTAATTCAAATGGGATCTTAGAGATAACTTACATGGAACAGAGCTTTATCTTAAATGGCAAAAATGTTATTTTTACAATTTTCCACTTACACCAGATGTAGTTGTTCAACCAAGTCATGAATGAATGAATGAACGTTACACCTATATAGCACCTTTCTATATACCCAAGGACACTTTACAATCAACACACTCCATTTACACACATTCAACCGAGAAGCGGCAGCCAGTCGCGCACAGCATATTCTCAACCGGAAGCGACCGTCCACCTGGAGGACTGCATCGAGCACTAGGGAGGATCACCCAGGACAGAGTGCCAACCATATCTGGGCATACATACATACATACATACATACACAGACATACACACACCAGGGTAATTTTTTAGAGTAGCCAATCCACCTGACCTCCATGTTTTTGGACTGTGGGAGGAAACCGGAGTCCCCGGAGGAAACCCACGCAGACACGGGGAGAACATGGAAACTCCGCTCAGATACGGACTCTAACCCAAGACCTCAGTGCTGAGAGGCGAACGTGCTAACCACTAAGCCACCATGCCGTCATGTCTGGAGTCCACATTTTGCTTTTTAGTTTCGAACTGAAACTGTGAGGATAACATTGCTAACACTAAAACTCAATAGTCACCTAGTAAATTTCCCAGTTAGTTTAATCAAAATACATAATCAGAACTTTTTTCAACCTACTGATCTGCATAGAGATGTTAAATAACCTCTTTAAGAGTCTACTGTGTTGTTCAGGATCTGCCATCTGAATCTACTTGCCCAATGTTTTACATACGCAGCTAGTTTTTGGATAGTGTAGAACTTTCATAAACATTTTCTAGATGTTTGCAAAACATTTTTATATAACTTTTTTTTTCAAACGTTCCAGTAACATTGATGCAACATTCTGAGGATGTGACCTACACTATATTAACTGCTTTTGCAGTTCGGCATCAGGGGCCGGAAACTAAGGGCAGCTGTGAAGGAGTTATCAGAAACAGCTGAAAGGTCTAGTCAGTGGTCGTGGATGAGGAGAACACAGATTAGTTGGGGAAATGCACTGTAGAGGAGCTGTTTTGGTGGTTGCTGATGTAGCACGTAAAGATCACATGGAACTGGTGGCACTGAGCATGCATTAACGGTGCCAGTGGGGCTAGATACAGCATTAGTCACCAGGGAGGCCAGTGTGGATTTACGTTTGTTAAGGGTAAGGAAGGTCTGTAGAGCTAGCTTGGAGAGGGGTGGGTCTGGGACGCCAGACTTCACTGTTGAGCCTTCTGGAGGTGTTGTGGGCTCAATTCAGCGAAACACTGATGAGGGAAGGTGCCTACCTGATGACCTCTGTGAAGAGCTAGTAATGCAGTGTGTGGTTTGGGTTCTCATGTGGTAGGCTCAATGAGTAACCGTAGATGTTAAGGGTAGCTGGTTGCTGATTGAATCATAAATTGCCACAGCAACCATAGGGTGTAGCTGTAGGATTGAAAAATGTGTGGCTGCTGGTGGTAAGAGAGTAGGGTGGGCCCTATGTGAAGCTCCAAAGGTTTGGCATAGGATATTTTACATCTTATCCTGTGTATGATTGTAATTAATAAATACTGACCACACCCACAGAGAAAAACTCCTTTCTAACTAGTTTTGAAACATGACTTTCAAGTGTTACCAGACACAATAAATTATAAATCAAAAGCTTATATATTAGAGATAAATTGTATGAAGTAAACATGACCAGACTTACCTCAGTGTTGCATATCCTTCAGCTCAAATTAACTGTTGCTCTCCTGCTCAAACGAGCTGACATCATGATACTGAGGACCAATAAAAAAAGTTCAGACGTTGCCATAACGTTAATATTTGTCTAAGTGGGAACGTTCTGTGAGAAACATTCCAAAAACGTTGTAATGCAAACTATTATTAAGTCACACATTTTCAGAACGTTACAGAACATTATCTCTGTAACATTACAGGCTAACTTTCTTGAAACCTTTTAAAAACGTTGCTGAACATTCTTATAATGTTATTTGCATGCTGGGTAGCAACTGCATGAATAAATGTTTTGAAACACTTATTTGAAGCAAAATCTTTAATAGTCAACACAAAATGACCAGAAATGAACTATTTGAGGAGAAAGAAGAGGGCTTCAGCTTTCATATCACACCTCCCTTTACATGTACTGTATCTTAGAAAATTAGAAGTAATGAACCTCTGAATGTAAGGAATAGATGCTGGAACTGCTGGCGGCGAATCAGTGTGATTTAGGAAACTGTATGACTCACTGACAACTATAAACATTCTCAAGAACAAAAACTATAAAACGATAAATACTATAAAATCACTGTTTCTAGATCAGCATGCGTATTCATTTTTATAGTTCACAGTAAGTCCAACCACATCAACTAGTCTGTGGGCTTTTAACGGAGATCTGGATGTAGTTTGAGTGTAATAGCACGTAGTTATGAAGTGTTTTATTGGTATGCAGTTCATACAGAGAAAAGCAAGAGAAAAGCCTACAGTGCAGATCTGTTCACTTTATTCATCTCTACTCACTTTAACCTTTAATTAAGCTTATATTCACAACAATGGCTTTCAGACCTGCATATATCGTTAGAGAAAAAAGAGTAAAAATACAATTAGAGAACACAATGAAAGCAATTCCAGTCATTAAGGAGAATTTCAGTACTGTTGTGTGAGGTAATGCAAGGCTGGCCAAAAAAAACCTGTCCCCTCCTGTCCTCTCCCTCTCTCTCTCTGTCAGTAGTCTACCTGGCACGTCCCCCTGCACCTGCCCTCCTCCCCACATCCAGTCCACCCCCTCTTCTCTGTTCCCTTTGTGCAGATGAAGATAAAGCTGTATGTGTGTGTCACCAGCAGGCCGGGCTGGCCCACTCGGGAGAGGAAGAGACGAGAGCTTAATCCATCATGGCAGGGTGAGAGAGAGAGAGAGAGAGAGTGAGAGAGAGAGAGAGAGAGAGAGAGAGAGAGAGAGAGAGAGAGAATGACACACCAAAAGACAGAGTGCCCAGCGATGCAGCGCCCGGCCGGGGCTTGCAAACTTCCCCCATATTTCTCCTCCGCCTGTCAGGCCGTCTAATAAAGCGAGGCGAAATATGGCGGCGGGCAGGAAAAATGAACTATCTACTGCTGATGTAATGCGGCCCATCAATCTGCCGTAATTACTCAGCGCCGTGGAAGCCCCGGCTGGATTTATCGCGTCCTAACTTGGCATCTTAACGACTTTGTGCTTTTAATATCATTACTCTGTAATTTATTCGCCTGCCTCAGTCCGCCCGCCTGCCTCGGCGCACCCAGTCCACCCAACCAGCAAAACAGCCCTCTCTTATTTATTTATTAGTCCAGCCAGTACAACAGTGGCTGTAGCTATGTAGCCGATTCCTCAGGAACAGTGTTTGCCTTTGGCCGAAGGTTTCTTTAACAGCAAATTCCAAAGATATTTCCAAATAACCTATAGAGTCACTAAGTGTGGATGGAAGTGAAAGGAGGCGGGTGTGTGAAGACACCAGAGTTTGTGCATTTCTCTATAACTTCACATCAAACCACTTTCAATCTCAGTGATTGAATTATGCATGAACGGCTTTGTTTACATCTCAACAATTGAATTACGCAGACATTATGAATGGATTTTTTTTAAAAATCAGTGGAATTCCCCTTTAAGCCGCTTTGTCATTCCGAGGACTAATGGACGCTGATGTAAAGAATGAATGGCCCAAGCAGAGGTCCTTTCGAGAAAGCTTTTAAGCTTATGAGTGTTTAGGGAGGGGGCGCTTCTTCATTTTGATCAGCCTCGACACCATGTAGAGAGACATGACAGAGAAGCAGACCACCTGCGCAGTGAACTATATTCATTATTCAATATATTCATTCACTTACAATTGACAGATGGCTAAAATCAACATGACAGTGAAAAGACGCACAGTTGAAATGTAGGAACCAAAGACAAAGAACCTGTGAAGCAAGAATTAAGGAGCTTTGCAGGGCAGGACGTCCCATACAGGGAGGAAAGTCTGGCCACCCATCCAGAGGTTAAGCCAGATTCCACAAATTTCGAAGAATTAATTACTCAGTCCTTTCTCCATCATCTCTCATACATCTCCATCTTCTCTTTCTCCCACAAGTCTTCCTCCTCTTACTGCCCCTGCGAATGGCACGGGTGCAGGACAGGGTGAATTAAAGAAGAAAAGATAAGTGCAGTGAGAAAAGGAGGGGAGACAGAGCAGGTATAATCAACCCCCATCCTATGGTGACCTAATGTGCAGTGGGTGGCTCCACATGGCAAAAGAAGAGTTTCATGAAAAACATTCAATTTCTCCCTTACAGCTAATGTAAACAATCTAGTTTGTGACTAAATTTACCTTTTGTAGTTGTAAGGCTAATGTAGAACCTTTACTGCATCACCCGGGGAGCAGTTGAAGGTTAGGTGCTTTGCTCAATAGCACATTAGCTATAGAGTGCATGTTTATACACAAGGTCCTTCTCAAATGTTCTTGCTGGTTCAGGGCACTGAACTATGAATGAATATTACACTTATATACACTTTCTGATACCCAAGGACACTTTACAATCAACACAATCTAGTGAACTAGTGACCTTTCAGTCCCAAGAATACTTCGGTGAGGCCACAGCAGCCCTCAATGAAAGCCTGTATTAGCAAACAATCCACAAGACATGACTAAACGCTACAAACTCAAGTATGCCATGTTCATCTGGATTATAATTGCTTATGCTTGTTTCTGACATATTGATAGGACAGTATAACACTGCAGAAGCCACATTATTAAGTTTATTTGCTAAAACGTATCTCGACATGGTTTGAGACAAGTGAGTGGATAATTTAATGATGCAGTTTGCAAGTGCTAATTGGATGCTGATATAAGTTACCACTTACGTTACATACATTTCAGATTTTGCCAAACTATTCCTTTAATGCTGTCTCTGTAAATTGCTAGCCCCCCACCTCTCCTCAGCCCAGCCACCCCACCCCTACTCAGCCCCCCCACACCTCTGCTCAGCCTGGCCCCCCTTTTTTCCCCTGACAGTGACATATTAGTTTTGCGGGCTCCTGGAATCTGATAGTGGCGAGTTTGCCACCGCACTCAGCCTGTGATTAATGCCCCTCCATTTGGGCGCGGTAATTGGCTACGACTGCACCGGGGAATAATCAGACCCTTTCTATCTCTCTCTCTCTCTCTCTCTCTCTCTCTCTCTCTCTCCTCTCTTTCCCTCTTTCTCTCTCTCTCCCTCTCTCTTTCTCTTTCTCTCATTCAGGCACTAGGTGCCACCACGCTAATGAGAACGCGGGTTAATTGAGCCCGCGGCATTGGGCCCCGACAGTTACTGATGACTGTTATGACAAAGCTGCTCTCTCTCTCTCTATCTCTCTCTCTCTCTCTTTCTCTCTCTCTCCCTCTCCCTCTCTCCCTCTCTCCCTCCTTTTCTCTCTGCAGCACACACATGCACACACACAGCCACACATGGGCAGGCACACACACTCTCTTTGGCCTCCGGGACACAGAGTGCTGAGTTGAGCAAGACTTCTGGGCGAGCCTCATAAGAAGGAGGAAGGAGAGAAATAAATAACCAAAATATATTAAGCAGGCTCAGCCTCTGCCTCATTTTTCTTCTCTTTTTCCACACACGCACACAAACACACACACACACACACCGACACACACACACACACACAGACGTCCTTGACTTTCCCCAGTCACACTTTCCCCCTTTTCATTTCTTCTCTCTCTTTCTCCTTTTCTCATCGTTCTGTTGCTCTGTCTTTGCTTCTCTCTATATTACTTTATCTCTCTCTCTCTCTCTCTCTCTCTCTCTCTCTCTCTCTCTCTCTCTCTCTCTCTCTCTCTCTCTCTCTCTAGCTTTATTTTATTCTATTTCTCTCTGTCTTTCTTGTTCTATTTCTTTCACACTCTCTATTACTCTCTCTCTTTCTATCTATCTATCTATCTATCTATCTATCTATCTATCTATCTATCTATCTGTCTGTCTATCTATCTGTCTATCTATCTATCTATCCGTCTGTCTGTCTGTCTGTCTGTCTGTGTGTCTGTCTGTTTCTGTTCCTTTCCTTCTCTCTCTCTCTGTGTGTAATGTTACAGTGATGAAGTAGAAATAGGAGATGGTGGAAAATGGAGCAGTGTGATGATAGCAGTAATGCTGATGGTGTCAGCTGGAGAAGAGGATGATAAAGAGAGAGAGAGAGAGAGAGAGAGAGAGAGAGAGAGAGAGAGAGAGAGAGAAAGTACATCCAGGTCAAGTCATATTTGAAATATGAAATAAACATAGTTTCTACTATAAAACTTTGGGTTAGTAGGTCTTTCACTTTTTGGGTCTGAAATAGAGATTTTACGTTTATGTAAAATATCTTCATCTACTTTTTATACTTTTGTATGATGTCAACACTGAGCCACACAATCTTCATGTAATATTTCTTGGGTTGCTTCTAAGCTTATTGTTTTGTTTCAAAACTGGAATCTTTTCAAATTGTTTAAATTGTTATTAAGTAGCAACATATTACACAACGCAAAATGCTTTAATTAAAAGAAACAATATGTCTAAAGAGTTAAATCTGGTATTTCATCTTTCTTAAAATTTCAAAATGAATGAATATACTATTCATTGTTTTTGTGATGTCATTCAGTCTAGAGTAGACCCGCCCATTATGTCTGAAGTTATATAATGTCTATTAAGCTTGTAATGATTTTTGCAGGGCTGCCAATCGAAATTCATTTGCATACCATATATATCAGTTTTAAAAGCACAGTAACAAGAACAACAGTGTAGGATATGGGACCTGAGTATTTTTTGATAGGTGTCCATACACTTTTCAAAGGCAGTGACTACTGTGTCTTCAGTTCCCAGATTAATTCATTAGCAGGCTAACTAGGGTTTGTATAGACTAGTTGACAAAAAAAATCATTGTGAATAACAGTTAACTAGCTGAGGTCAGAGTCTGTAATACAACAGCAGAAAAAACAGCAATAAACAGCTTTGAGGAGTAAAAAAATCTCTTATAAGTTATTATTGTCACTTGATTCTTCTCCATGTTATGAAACAGCCATTATACTGACACCTAGTGACCTGGATGTATCACAGATTCTATAGTAAACCTACTTTTAACATGGCTGCCATCACAAAGTGGTTCATCCAGGGACCAGAATTTTTATGATGAAGAATAACTTTATTCTTCATCTTATGTGAATTGCACTTCATAGAAAGGAATGAAAAAATATCTAATTTAATATTAAATTATAATCAAAATACTTAATACACTCAATAATACTCAATAATAACATTTCAATATTATTTTCTGCATTTTTGTGCTATTATTCCTTAAAATTTTGAAAATGACAGGAAAGGATGTTGGGGGGTTGGCAATACATTTAAAAAAAATGATGCTATAATTTGTGTTAATGGATGAAGGGGATGGAGTGGGAGGGGTGCTAATGGTAGGTCTATAAAGTTTACTTTTACTGTCTATGACTTCTGTAAGAGGATAACATTCCACATGTTTTTGGAGGAGATGACCCAATGCCCCCCATAGTTGGCACCAATGGTCACGGGTTTCTTTCCAGACTGAGAAGCACAGAAACTCAGAGGAAGCTGCCCATACTAATCACATGCCTACACAATCAAATGGGGAAAGATTATTTATTTGAAAACTGATTTATTTCTTGTGAGTTCTGTCAATTTATTATAAACAATCAAAACTGTTAAGCTGGTTGATTGTTTAGAGGGGTGAAGTTTGCTGTGTTGTTGTTGTTGTTGTTGCACATTTGAACTGATTTATGTGGTCCTCAATCACCTGAGGTGAGTGGGTGCCTGCTTTCATGTAGGATGCTGCTCTGTTGGCTGGATTTATTCTAATTAGGCAATTATTAATCATTAATGATGAATAGGAATAATGACAACTGCACTGATGTATGGAGTATGCTAACTGAACTCTTATCTCTTTGGTGGCCTTAGTATCATATGTCTAATTTTTGTCTCCTACTATTTCTCCCCTGGACTTTAAGGTGAGATGACATGGTGTCTCCTGAGCTATCAAAGAGGAATAGAATTTTATTCTGGGTAGTCAACTGCGTTTTGATAACTAGGTGAATATTAAAAATGAATAATCATATAACCCCTAATGCCAGCACACACACACACACACACACACACACACACACACACACACACACACACACTGAAAGTGCCTGGAGTAAAGATTGATGAGGGCCAGCGGTGAGGCTGTGCATCTGTTTCCTCGGCTGTTCTGGGAGAGTGCAAAGAGAAAAGAGCAGAGAGAGAATGAGCAGGAGGGGGCAGAGCAGAAAGAGCATAAGGAGTGGGAGGGGGTTGCATAATGAGAAATGACCTCTTCAACTTGGAATGACCTCTACATGACCCTGATAGTTTTTCTTAAGCAGCAGTGACTCTACAGAGAATGTCGGCAGTGAAGTAAATCTCCAGACTCTTTGAGGAGACATCTGGAGGTAAGCTGACACAAGTTTCGGCCTCATGTTATCAGGCAGCCTTTTCAGTAATGGATCCCTCCTCTTTAACTGTCAGAATAATGGGCAGAAATATGCTATTTACTAGTGCAATAAAGACTAAAGGAAAACTCCAGCATTTTTCAACTTAATCTCTATCTGTCCCATCTGTGTCACACTGTCAGTTATCATGGACAATAATGGGACATAATGACTCTGTGCTTAGAAAAGAAGGAAAACTCATGAACCTAAAACTGAGTCATCCACATAAAGGCTCATTTATAGTCAGCAAGTGACACTTGACAAAATATAACAGACAAAACCTGGGCAGTGTGTTAGTTTGGTGGTTAGCATGTTTGCCTCTCAGTGCTGAGGTCTTGAGTCCCCATTTGGGTGGAGTTTCCATGTTCTCCCCATGTGTGCAGGGGTTTCCTCTGGGGGCTCTGGTTTCCTCTCACAGTCCAGAAAACATGGAGGTCAGGTGAATTGGGTACTCTAAACTGTCCTGGTGTGAGTGTGCAGTGATGGATTAGAGTTCATGGTTTCAGTAAAGATAAAGGAACGTCTTGCCCTTTGCATGGTTAAGGGGTGGGGGACTCACCACAGCCCTGATAAGGATTAAGTGGAAGATAAAGGAAGGAAACCAAATTTGTGTATTCTAGGGTGTCATAGACAATGTTGTGTACATCAAAAAATCTGAAAGGGTACAGATATCACGAGTCTTCTATGTTCTGGAGTGTTTCCGTGATCACAGTGAGCAGTTATTTTTAGTCTATATTGTATAACAGTGGCAGACTCAGGAATGTTTGAAGGGTACAGGAATTTCACACTACAGGGGCACTTCTCAATTAGAGGGGCACCTATCCGGGCACTTCAACATGTAGAATTGTAGGAGAACCCTATACATCACTGCATCACGTTTTCTCTACTGAGAAGGGCTCACTTTGGAACACTGTCTAGTAGAAGTGCAATAGAGGACTCTTAATGTACCATTTTCTACTGGAAAAGCAACCAAATAAGGGGACTCATTAAGACAGATTATCAATCTTTCTTTGTCTAGAGGGCACACAATCATAATGTATCACAAAAAAGGGGCCACTCATTAATTTTTCCAAGTGAAGGGCAGCTAACAGGGCACTTTTTGCCATTCTAGAGGGCACTTTGGTAATGTTTATTCGATCATACATGCATTTCTTTAGTGTCCATACTTTTGCACACCACTGGAAAAATATATTATATCATAAACATAATCAATTATCTTGTATTATATTATATCATCTACTAATCAAACATATGCCCAAGTTTTCTAAAAATACATTCTGCAAACTTCCCATTGGCCTAAACTGAACTACACATTACATTGTCTGTGTTCATGCAGATATAACTACAGATACATTACTAAACAACTCTGCATGCAGATACACACACACAATTTATGTACATGTGCGTGTTGGTGGAGGACATGTCCTGAAGGCTGATTAATTCGATGGTTCAGAGCCCTATCTGCAGTGTTTAGGCCCTCAGTAATTACACTTTACGAGGCTCCTTCTGTAAACGGGATGTAAATCTGCTCCCCGCACCTCTAACTGCTCCTCCATCAAACATCGTAATCCCCCACAACTCGCTTTTACTGCCAGCCCACTCACTGGGCCATCTGCACCCAACTCGGTTATAAACGGGCTGGACCACTCGGAGCAGGCCCTGGGGCTGTCCTAAGCCGGTAGGGGTTCATTTAAAGCAGTGTTCTGCTCAGATTCCTCACTGTGAAGACAATTTGGAGAAACATGCAGCAGGCAGCAGGACTAGTTTGAATTAGTGCTCATTTGACTTAATAATAGGGAAGGAAATTGTCATTGTCATGCAAAAATCTCATAACTCAGTTATTTTATATCATCTACAAACATTTAATACTGAATGCATCAATAAAAATGCCCAAAAATATTCACAACAAAATCTTTAAATGGGTTAAGTTAATCTCTAAAACAGCAAGGACATGCAGTGGGTCCCCATTCACTTCATTCTTATTTTAACATACATAAAGGTGTGACATGAAAACCTATTTTTCCTATTCAGGTTGTTTCTGCCTATTTTGAGTGGTTGATTAAAAATGTTGCTTTAAATAAACCATGTGCCATATCTACAGTTGGGATAAGTAGGAAAAATATAAGAGCACTGAAGCATTGTTTTTTGTGTTTGCAGTTCATTACTGATATGTGAATAAATAGAACTGAGCACTCAGGTTCTGTCCTGATGAAGGATGACCTCGTGTGGCACAAATCTGAGCTGTAAGATGAACCTACATAAAGTCTCTTCAGTGATGTGCAGCCTAAAAAATCTGTGTGTGTGTGTGTGTGGGTGTGTGTGTGTGTGTGTGTGCGTGTGTGTGTGCGTGTGTGTGTGTGTGTGTGTGTGTTCGTGTGTGTGTGGGTGTATTAAGAATGCAGTTTGTTGGGTTTGTTAAGAATTAAATAAATTGTGCAAGATGGCTATGTTAAGACTGGAATAAATTGCTTAATCCCGGAGAATATGTTTAACCTATAAGCTCATTTGATATGTTAAGAGAGTAACAACATTCCATGATATTTATAGTAATATATAGTTCTATCTATTGGCTGTGTTGTGATAAAAAATAATGTGCTCAGTGTCTTTATTGAAATGCAATAAAATAAGGTTTTCTGTAATGAACACTTTGGTTTCAATCATAAATATCTATTAAAATGAAGAACATCAGTTAAATGTTATGAACATTAGTTAATATTATAAAGTGTGTGTGTGTGTGTGTGTGTGTGTGTGTGTGTGTGTGTGTGTTTGTGTGTTGTACGTGTAGGGTGATAGCTGGGTCAATCTGGTAATTGAATTGCTTAATATGTGGTAAAATGCAGTTGTGGCACCTTATTGTGCACATGCATATCATATTTTACACAATTAAACAATTAAAATACCATCTGTTTGGATCCTGTTAGCATTCATTAACAATAATGCAGCCATTCAATGGCACTCCCAAGAGCACAGTCAATCTCTCTCTTTTACACACACATACACCCCCACCACACACTCCACAGACATTTTGTCAGACAAAATTTTGTGCACCCCTGTTTTTGTTGTCTTCTACAGAGAAGAAACATATATAGATTTTACATACTTACTGTTTATTTATTGAATGTAATGGAAAACATTTATAGGACAATGAATAAAAACAAAATGATCAAAAAACACAAAAAACATCTGCCAGCAAAACTGTAGAAATCTGTCAACAAAACTACAAATCTGTCAACAAAACTGTACAAATCTGTCAACAAAACTACAAATCTGTCAACAAAACTGTAGAAATCTGTACAACTGTACAAATCTGTCAACAAAACTGTACAAATCTGTCAACAAAACTGTACAAATCTATCAACAAAACTATACAAATCTGTCAACAAAACTACAAAATTGTCAACAAAACTTTACAAATCTGTCAACAAAACTGTACAAATCCATCAAATAAAACTACAAATCTGTCAACAAAACTGTACAAATCTGTCAACAAAACTTTACAAATCTGTCAACAAAACTACAAAATTGTCAACAAAACTGTGCAAATCTGTCAACAAAACTATACAAAATATATACAAATATATCATATATAATTGCATAAAAGGACAGTTTGCCATTATTCATAACAATCTAAAAAAATTATAATTTGTTCAAATGGACTAAAATGAGAATTGGAAATTGCTAAAATGTGGCTAAACATGCTTGTGTATCTGTCAATATAATTATGAATGTTAAGAAGTATGAAGTTTTGCCTGTGTGTGACAAACACTGCCAATATGTATCATATCATATATCATATGCAGATATAGTAAAGTGGTCATTAATTTTAATGGCCAATTCTGATGTCCTTATACATAAATTGTCTGTTAATTTTTTACAGTATTTGTTAGACTTTTCATATTTTCATAAAACTGCATAAATTAACTGATTGCTGATTGCATTTTGAGCAAAAACCTGTTGATTTCACAGCTCTGTTCTCATTCTCCCACACAGTGCACACACGGAACAAGCTGAACACAAAGGCTGAGACTTTTGTTCACTGAGTCTGATTGCTTTGACATTTACTGAGACCCAACATGACAGTTCTACAAAATCTCTGTATAATAGCACAGCAAACACGTATAAACACAAACACACATTTACATACACAGTGGACCACATATCAGGTGAATGAAAACAGAAGAAGATTATCCTGGAGCTGGTCTGTGTAGACAGAGATGCTGTATGATTTTGTATGATTTAAACTGGAAAGGCAACGTGGAAAACCCTAATTTGGCTTTTAAATACCAAATAATTGAAAAACATTTTTAAACATTTAAAGTCTCCCCAATTTATTAATTCCATATATACAAAGTAAGCTGTGAAAACGGTCCATTTGGACTCCATCATGGTTATATATATATTTTTTATAATCCCTTATTAGTGCCACAGTGGGGAAACTTGACCTCTACATTTTACCCATCCATGCAGTGAAACACAGACACACTAGCGGTGGGCAGCCCTATCCACATCACGCAGGGAGCAGTTGGGGGTTAGGTGCCTTGCTCAAGTGCTCAATTCAGTCATGATCTGCCTGTGGATCGAGCCATCAACCTTTGGTCACAAGACTAAATCCCTAAACACCCCACATGGCTGTTGTGATGTCATATCCATGAATATATTTTACATATGATTACAGTTAGTCTATTGCAGTTCAGATAGAAAGACTAATTATCAAAATAACATTTTACTTTCAACATTTGAAATTTTGAAAAAGGTATAAAAATATGACCAAAGCACGTGAAACAATGCAGTATCTGTGACTAAAAGGACTAGAAAGTACCTTCACTGTGTATGTATGAGTGTGTTTCTTGCTTGAAGCTCATATTGATGCCACAGCAGTGTGCAGTCCTGCACCTGCCCACCATCAATAGCCCTTCATTCAATATGACACTCCACTCAGTCTGATCAATACACACAGTGGTGGTGATAAAGAGGAACTGATATCCCCTCAGTAGACCATTGCTAAGAGCTTCTGACTTAGCTGGTTTCTAATAGTGCTCATATATGATGCATACATCAAGAAATGTTGGATGATAATGAACAGTGAGGAGAACTATTCTACATTGAAACATAATGATTCCCTGCACTGGTTTACTAGGTTATGATGAAGCTCTGCTGCAAAAACTGAATAATTCAGTGGTTCAGAAATGAACAAGTTTTGAAAAACTAAAAAAAGACTTACTGATTTCTTTTTGTATCTAAAGGTGATGATAGGAACCAGAATGAACAATATCTACAGCACACATACAGCTATTTGATGTACTTTGTACTATAGGCAGTGAATATATAGCATATGTGCCTTCAAAAGTTTTAAAAGCAATGTTTATGCCAGAATATTATGACAACCCAGGACATCACAGATGCCAGTTACAGGGTTTGCTACATGTATAAATAAGTAAGCACACAAGTCAGTTGTAGCAGAGTGTAAAACGTTCATTATGCGTAAAGAATACCATTTGATTGATGGTATCCAAAAGGGCATTATAATAAGGTATCATGTGAAGGGGGTATCTTGGAAACTGCTAACTTTGTGGGATGTTGTACAGCTGTTGTAGTGAAGATGTACTGAGAATGAACTTCTCATACATTGACTGCCTTCCAACAACATAACAGTGGATTGATGCCAGATGGGAACAATGACTTTGGAAAGTGGTACAGAGCATTCAGCACACCACAGTGGACCAGTCTACAACGAACACAAGAGGAATGAGAAAAGTGTCAAGGATTACCACTGAATGAATAGCCAAGGCTGATTCACACAGTTAGATATTTAGATCATTCTGATATGAATGTGTATATCTACAGAAATAATAAAATAAGTTAATAAAAATATTTAGGCCAAAATCTTTACTTATTTTGTAGGTTATATTATAATATAATTAGATATTTTATTTAAATATTTTACATAAATATATTTTTATTTATTTACTTTTACTTGTTATACTGTAGCATTAACAGTTTTTGGCTAACTCCTTTCTTGTGTTGTTGTTTTCAATTATTTTACACCGGTGACAGCCAAAAGAGAGAGAGAGAGAGAGAGAGAGAGAGAGAGAGAGAGAGAGAGAGCTTGAGGCGGGTGAGATCACACTTGCAGGGCCCCTCCCCAGCAAAGACTTTATGGAAGCAATATACTTTTTATGCAAATGATATAAAAATCATACAATCTTAATCACTCCTAATTCACTGAATTAAAATCTACAGAAATACATTGGACAGAATGATCAATATTTCAACATTAACCGGTCAACATCCTATTTCTCGTCTCATGGCTATAACACAGCAAACATGTCCTGATGTCGGATTGCAAGTTCAAATCCTGGTCATGCTGCTTGCGATCGACAGGACGGTGCTCTTTCTGGGTGGGTAGATGGCACTGTCTCTTTATCACTACTGCCAGTGCAATATCCGTGGCTCAGGTGTCTGCCAGTCGATCCATCAGAGCTGGAGATCCTGTGCTATAGTCTGAGTGCATTGGCAGCAGTTCGAAAAGAGGAGGCTGTGGTAGCCTTCATTCTCTTAGAGTCAGGGCCATAGCAAGTAATTCTGAGAGTCCTAGCGGATGGGTGGGTCGATTGGCTACCATTATACTGAAGGGGGGGGGGGGGTTTAAAGGAAAAAAAACTGAAATCTATTGTCTACCCATCTAACCCATCAGACCCACAGCAGCTTGTTTTGTGCATAACTAACAATGCTATGTTTTATGTTACAAGCTATGTTGGATTTGTGTGGTAATTATTATAAAGACAGGTTGTTATCAGCAAAGCAGGTACTGCTCATTAAAGAATCATTAAATGAAGTTTGATTAGGTGTAACATATTCTGTATGTTATGGGTTGTCATTTTATTAGCTTCAAAGCTAGTTCTGGCTTCATAAACTTTTATATACCTAGTGGTGCATGATGGCAACCCTTCATCTTAACAAATATCTCAAATTTATATTAGTATATATGTTCTCTGAACCTGCCTGGTCATATCTGAATAAAACTACAAAAAAAAAAGATAAAAAAATGTCTAAAAACTGAGTTCATATTACCAAATAGATTTAGCAAGATGGTGTCATGGGAATGTATTTAAAAAGAAAACAACTGAAAAATTGCATTCTGTTTTTGATCAAGCCAAACCACTGAGATATGTTTCATGCCAACTTAAATTTACACATTAAAAATGGATTGAAATGTTTATGAATGATCTCAAATGTTTTTTAACTTCATTTTAATAAAAGAATGTATTTGGATGAACACAAGTGAAAAGTGTACTTGTAAGGGGTGTTTAGTCTGGATGTCTTTATAAAGGATCACCTTTAAGCAAAAGTAAAGGCCTCCCTTTCTTTACTGTCCCATAGATCTAACACTACACATTTACAACCAAGAGTGCAAGTACATTTAGAAGCTTTGTAGTCCTAGAGGGGAAATTATATCCATGAGAATCTATTAGATTTTGGTGCAGGTGTTTATGTCTCAAAGGGAATATAAAGTGTCACTGAAATTAGAGACAGATCCTGTGATGAACATTTACTAAGTGTTGCCAATTAGGCAAGACGCATCTGAAGTCCAAATGTTCTTTAGTTTAGAACTGGAACTGTGAGGCTAATACCTAGTTCACACTACAGTTTTCCAGTTTTCTCGTCGCCGACCAGTTTTTTTGTAGATTGCTCTGCTCGGAGTCAAGTTGGGGATGACTCAGGGCTCGCTCAATCATGTAGTGTGAACTACTGAAAGACGCAGATTGATTGCCGACTAGTCACAGACACCCAGAAAATATTGACATGTTGAATATCTGAGATCGAGTTGGTAACTGTGTCAACAGCAGTAACTACCTACAACCACTGGGATTGAGTAGATAGAGAACCACATGATCATTGAGGCAATCTCTCTGTTATTATTTTGACTGCACTGCAGAAATAATGTGATTGATTATATGATCAGTGTAATGGACAGATTAAATAAAATGTGTTTTTGGAGAGCAGCGAGGTTAGTCTGCGATGAAAAATCATGTCGTTTGTGACCCCGTGTCGCTGACCAGTCATGTAGTGTGAAAACCACAACAACTGAAAGACTCGCTATTACAGCTCAACCAGTCATGTAGTGTGAACGGTACAATAACTGAAAGACTCAAAAAAGTTGTTTAGTGTGAACCTGGCATAACACAGCTAACAAAAAGTAAAACTCAATAGTCACTTAAACAGTTACGTTTTTCGATTAGCAATTTTGTTACATTTTTGGTCATTTGGTTTTGTTCCTAAACCACATGAACAAAACTCTGATATTTTAATTAAGAACAGGAGTGGGTTAACTGAAGTTTTGGTGCTTTATGTTTTATGGAAATAATTGCACTTCTTCAAGTGGCTGTTGACTTCAAATGTTTGATAGCAACATTAGCCTTGCAGCTGTGACTGAAAGATTAATTGTTTTTATAATGAACATATGATTTAAGGGTGTAATTTTCAAATTGCAAGAACTGCTTTTTTGTAGGCAACAATTAAAAGGTTTTTTCATAATTTTTGCCAATTTTCTCCCTTTCCCACTGTGGTAGTAGCCAATTAACCCATTCCGTCCGCTAGGGGGCTCTCCCCATCACTTTGCACTGTCCCTGACTCTAGGAGGGTGAAGACATGCAAAAGACTCTTTTTGAACTACCGCTGATACATCATCACTGTGGAGCCAATGCGCTCAGAGGAAAGCGCAGGATCCCCAGCTCTGAATGGACCAATCAGTAGACGCCTGAGCCAGCAGACATTGCAATGTGTGAGTGATAGAGTGAGAGCGCCACCTACCCACCCAGAGAGAGCACAGACAATTTTTGCTCTTTTGGGCCCCGGCTGTTGATGGAAAACAGCATGACCGGGTCTCGAACTTGCGATCCTCTTGTGATAGTGTCAGCGTCTTAGCCTGCTGAGCCACTCGGGGCCCCTTAAGTTTTAAATTAACCTAAAAGAACTTCTGAACTGTCTGTAAATAAGATGGACCAATCCAGGGCATCCCAACCACAATTTATTGGCAATCTGGCACACTACGTTCAGGGATCAAACCTCAAACCAGAAAATATAGTGGTTTTGGTCGCATTTTTTATTGCACTTTGTGGTATTAGTTTGAAAAATCACAAATAGTTAATTTCCCCAAATTACTCAGTCCTACTTCCAGCTCCAGTTCTTAAATAAGAAGCTAAATTTGGACAAAATTCGGCAAATGAAAAATGTACAGATTAGATATTTTTAATTTCTTTTAACTGATATTAGCTGAAGCTACACAGAGGTTGTGTTGACATTTTGCAAAGAGGCTCTTGTTGCAGATGTAACATGCTGGATACAGGGCAGGCCGTCTGAGCTAGGACAGGTCTGTTTAGCTGCAGTCTCTCTGATTTACTCTGGGATTCCTTTCAATCTGACTCCATCTGAATTGGATTCTGTCTGAGGCACACAGTTGGGTTTGCATCTTCGTCAGCGGAATTTCAAGAGAGAAGTGGTGGAGGGGGGAAAAAACGCCACCGCAAGCAGGAAAAAAGAGAAGACAAATGAAAAGACATGGGAAGGAGAAAGCAGGGGGGATGGGTATTGGGGGGGGGGGGCTCGTGGAGAGAAAAATGAAGGTTTTTGTCTGAGCTCCACTGTGAATCACCACTGACGCACATTAGAAAATCATTTATAAAGAAAGGGATGGCGAGGAAGGAGAGAGATGAGAGGAGAGAGCAGAGGGAGTGTGGAAAAGCAGGGCCCACCAAAAATAGTAAGAGACAGATGTCTCAATTTGTCAAATTGTTCTGGGACACACACCCACACACATATGCTCTCTCTCACATACACACATCATCTAACTATCAGTGTTCTGGGTGAACAGGAGCCTTGTAGTTTATTATTATTATTATTACACCTTTCTTTAATCAGGACAACAACTCAGTGAGATTAAGCATTTCTTTTGTAATAGAGTCCTGGCAAAGATAGCAGCACATAAAACAAACAATTCCCAAATAAGACAACATACTAACATACATACATTCTTTAAAAAACATCCATTAAAACACTCACAAGCAGTCTTGCCCACTTCCACTCCCTCTGCAAACATTGGCCTGGGTTGTCCGTTCGGGCACCAACAAACAAAAGTTTTAGTATAAAGTTCTGCCTGAAAGACATATTGCTTCATCACTCATTCATTTCCTACCTCAGCACATCACAGCCCTCCAGTCTTTAAAAAGGAAGTGTCCTCCTTCCTGCCCACCACCATTAGTCCTGTTGCGCCAGCTGGTTGGCTCCATCGGGCTTTGCTCAGGTCCAAATGTTGCAAACCTATACCCATGAAGGGGCTTACACCAAAGACTCTTTAATCTCAAAAACATTTCACTTAAATTAATTCTTATTATTTAAATTATACTTCCTTGAAATCTTTTTTTTTCCGTTCACTCTTGTTCCTTTTCATGGCTGCATGTTATTTACCTTCACAATCTTCTTTTGGGAGTAATGATTAACATCTCTGTGTGATGTGAGGGAGATGGGGTTGAACAGCAAATGATGAACACTTCAGGGACACAGTGCACAAACTTACTTTCAGTTAAAAAAAATCATCCATCTTTGGATTAAGAGAGGTTTTAACTAGTTCTCTTATATCAGCATGGTGTAGCTAGTATAAATTAGCTTTGCAGTTTATAGACGCGTTTCCATTGACCATGAAATATCGCAAATTAGAATTGCGCATAAATATTTGCTTAATGGAAACACAATTTAGAAAAAACTCAGGTTTTTCTATAAAAGTCTTTTGTGCTGAGATGAGGTGTTTTTTCAGTCGTATCGAAATTGGTTTATATCACAAAAGTGGAATGGAAACACTCAAACTGACTTTTTCGCATCAAGGGAGTCACGTGATCAACAACCGGATGTTTCTATTGGCGAAAAAGACGAAGAAGAAGAAGACAACAACAGAAAGTAAGAGGATGCAGATGACGCGGCATATTTGGAATAACGAGGAGAATCCTTGGACAATGTGCAGCTGCTCCACTACAGATCTGACAGCATCACAAAGTTCATTAAAAGTTGAGTGTGTCATTCTAAAATGTTGAATCCACAGCTCTTCTGTAAAACCATCGACTATAGTTTCCCAAAAACGCCGCATACGCAGCCGCTCCCAAGTATAAGGGGCTTGTCACTCCAAAGCCTCGATAAGTTGTCGTCTCCTCTGATGGCTGATGATGAGCGCTAGTGCTGTGGTAGCAGTATGTGTAAAGCTGAAGTATGTGTTTACATCCACTGCCGCCATGTTTGTAATGACTTATCG